>CM076579.1:941510560-941767872 GCA_034641835.2 Pinus albicaulis | reverse complement strand
CAGCTTTTCTTCACGGGGATCTAGAAGAGGAGATCTACATGAAGCAACCTGAAGGCTTTATGGTGAAGGGTAAGAAAGAACTGGTATGCAGGTTGAAGAAGTCTCTGTATGGGTTAAAACGGTCACCAAGGATGTGGTATCAGAAATTTGATACCTATATACGGGGACTTGGCTTCACCAGAAGCAAGGAGGATCACTGTGTTTATTTAAAATTAATTGGTGACCATGTTATTTATTTGGTCTTGTATGTGGATGATATGTTGTTGATTGGAAATGAAAAAGAAATTATCCAAGATTTGAAGACCCAACTGTTCTCCAAATTCGACATGAAGGATCTGGGTGCCGCAAACTATATTTTGGGCATGGAAATTAAGAGAGATCGGGCAAAGAGGAAGCTCTGGTTAAACCAGAGGAAGTATGTCGAGACTATATTGCAGAGGTTCAATATGCAGGATAGTAAACTGGTGAGTGTTCCTATTCCTGTAGGTGCAAAGTTGTCTGCTGAACAGTGTCCCAAGACACAAGAAGAAGAGGAGGATATGTCCCGTGTTCCATATGCAAGTGCAGTGGGTAGCCTGATGTATGCAATGGTCTGTACTAGACCATACATTGCACATGCAGTGGGAGTATTGAGCAAGTTTATGTCAAACCCGGGGAAGGAGCATTGGACAGCAGTGAAGCGGGGTTTCAGATATTTACGTGGCACTAGTGATTATGGCTTGTGCTACCAGGGAAGACCAGGATTGGAAAGAATGTTGGACATTCGTGGTTTTTTTGATGCAGACTGGGCCGGAGATCTGGATCAAAGAAGATCTACAAGTGGGTATGTGTTTAGCCTATTTGGAGGCGCAGTCAGTTGGATGAGTAAAAGACAGTCTGTAGTGGCTCTTTCAACTACAGAGGCAGAATACATAGCAGCCACTCATGCAAGCAAGGAAGCGGTTTGGTTGCAGAGATTGTGTTCAAGTATGGGGTTGGTACAGCAAGCTATAAGGATAGACTGTGATAGCCAAAGTGCAATTTTCTTGGCTAAGAACCCTGCTTATCATTCAAAGACAAAGCACATTGATGTTCGATATCACTTTGTTAGAGATATGATTGAGGCTAAAAGGGTGTTGCTGGTAAAGGTGGACACTCTGAAGAATGTTGCAGATGCATTGACGAAGTCTGTGAGCACTCAGAAGTTCTCTTGGTGTAGAGAAACAATGGGTGTTGAAGAATTGGGCAAATGACTAAGCTCTCTTATGGCCCCCCATGGAAAGAAAACAACAAGTGGGAGAATGTTGGGTATGTGTTATATTCTTTCCACGATTAGCCCCACACGCTGTATGTTGCGTCGGGCGTAGCTGGGGGGTCACGAGGGGCGAAGCAGTCCCCACCGTTGGGGTCCGGGGCAGCGCCCCGGCCAAAATTGGTTTTTGTGCAGACCCACTCATAGGCGGATCCGCCCATGGTTTTGTGCATGGTTTTACACATGGTTTTGGGGTTCGATGGTTTTCGGCCCCTGGTATTTTGTAGATCCGGTCAAGGGAGCTACGGTTATGTTCTAATCCAGGGTTAATGGATTGGGGTTTATGTATGCTTCGGCATGTATATATATGTGTTGTAACACTAAAAGGAATATAATGAAAAATCAAGCTGGTCGTCCCGATTTGGGATCCAGGGGAAAATCTCTGTGTTTATGTGTTTTATGTTTTATGCTCTTGCTATTGTTTATTTTCTGTTATAAGAATCGTGTGAAGATATTTTTGTTCAGTTTAAAACCTACAAATGAAAAAAATCAACTCAAAATATGCTTAGAAGAAAGTAAAATAATCATAGTTTGTGCAGACCCACTCATAGGCGGATCCACCCATGGTTTTGTGCATGGTTTTGCACATGGTTTTGGGGTTCGATGGTTTTCGGCCCCTGGTATTTTTGTAGATCCGGTCAAGGGAACTACTGTTATGTTCTAATCCAGGGTTAATGGATTGGGGTTTATGTATGCTCCGGCATGTATATATATGTGTTGTAACACTAAAAGGAATATAATGAAAAATCAAGCTGGTCGTCCCGATTTGGGATCCAGTGGAAAATCTCTGTGTTTATCTGTTTTATGTTTTATGCTCTTGCTATTGTTTATTTTCTGTTATAAGAATCGTGTGTAGATATTTCTGTTCAGGGTTAAAACCTACATTTGGTATCAGAGGTATTTCGGCTTCAAGGGGACGCCTTTGTTGTTGAGGGTTTTTTGCTCGGGCCTGTGGTAGAGCCTGTGCAGTGGGAGATCTGCGGGATCGATTCTTGCGGTGAAAGAACATGGTGAGCAACGAAAAGATAGAGATCGAGAAATTTAATGGTCAGAGTTTTGAGTTGTGGAAGCTCAAGATGGAGGATCTGCTGGTGGATAAAGATCAGTGGATCGCGGTAGATCCAGGTACTAAACCAATGGCAATGTCAGATGAAGACTGGAAGAAACTGGATCGGAAGGCCAAAAGCACAATACGGTTGTGTGTCTCAGATTCAGTATTGTTGAATGTATCTGGGGAAGCTACAGCGAAGACCTTGTGGGAAAAACTTGGGACTTTGTACCAATCTAAGTCTCTGGTGAATAAGTTGTTCCTGCGGAAAAAGCTGTATAACCTGAGGATGAAGGATGGAGACTCGGTGACAGAGCATCTGAACGCCTTCAATACTGTGGTAAGTCAGCTGTCGTCTGTTGATATTAAAATCTCAGATGAAGATAAGTGCATCAGTTTGTTGTGCTCTCTACCAGACTCGTGGGACAGTCTGGTTATTGCAATAAGTAGCAATACAACTACCTTGAATTTTGATGACATTGTCTCAGCCTTGCTGTCAGAGGAAATGAGACGGAGAAATATGGAGGGTCAGAATGGAGATGCCTTATCTGTACGAGGAAGGTCCCGGAACAGAAACAAGAATAAGGTTTCGAGTGGGAGATCTAAATCTAGAGGGAGATCTAAATCTCCTGGAAAGTTTGTAAAGGTGTGCTGGAAATGCGGAAAGGAAGGGCACTACAAAAAGGAATGCAGATCTAAAGCTCCTCAGAAAGGAAAGGGATCTAATGAAGGTCCTTCTGCAGAGGCAAAAACCACCTCGGATGAAGGTGGGGATGTGTATTTGGCTTCTTCTTCAAATACACATGTAGATCATGAGTCATGGTTGATTGACTCAGGTGCATCCTTTCACTTCACTCCCCATAGGGAGTGGTTCTGCGAGTATGAGAAATATGATGGTGGTGATGTCTTCTTAGGGGATGACATGAAGGCCAGAATTGTCAGACATGGAAAGGTCAAGCTAAAGCTGCAAGGTGGAAAGATTAGAACACTTCCTGGTGTTCTGCATATTCCTGCATTGGCCGAATTGACAGAAGATGGAGGATGCAGTGTAAAACAACCTTTCGAGAAAGATGCCCGGCAAGATGGTTCGGGGAGCACCGGCATTAATGCGGGGAGTTCCTGGACCGGAACTGTGGATAAGCTACAAGGTAGTTGTGTATCGATGGGTGTAATGGGTGTCGTGGTTCCCGAAAGTGGGACGGAAAGCCTAGCTGTGTCTGGAGAAAGGACCATGCTATGGCATCAAAGGCTTGGACATATTGGAGAGAAGGGCCTTCGGATACTGCATAGAGATGGTATGGTAGAAGGTATGTCTAATTGTTCTCTAGATTTCGATTTCTATGAACATTGTGTATATGGGAAGCAGAATCGGGTGAGTTTTCCTTCCGGTGCTAAGAGGGAAAACAAGATATTAGAACTTGTGCACAGTGATGTGTTTGGGCCTGTGTCAGTTCCATCACTGGGAAAGTCTGTGTACTATGTTTCATTCATAGATGACTTCTCAAGGAATACATGGATATATTTCTTGAGGAAGAAATCTGAAGTCTTTGACAAATTGAAAGAATTTAAGGCTTTGGTGGAAAACCCGACAGAGAAGAAGATAAAGGCGCTGAGGACAGATAATGGTGGGGAGTTATGCAAGAATGAATTTGAAGAGTTCTGTAAGAAGTGTGGTATAGCACGACAGAAGACTACTCCATACACACCTCAGCAAAATGGAGTTGCAGAAAGAATGAATAGAACACTGATGGAAAAGGCAAGAAGCATGCTCAGTGGTACCGAGTTAGGACAAGAATTCTGGGCAAAGGCAGTGGAGACTGCATGTTACTTAGTTAACAGATCACCTTCATCAGCGTTGGAGGATAAGACTCCACATGAGGTATGGACTGGTAAGAAACCCTCTCTTTCACATCGAAGGGTATTTGGATGTGATGCATATGTACATGTTCCAAAGGAGAAAAGGACCAAGTTGGATAATAAATCTGAAAGGTGCATCTTTATTGGGTATAAGGATGGTTTAAAGGGTTACAAGCTTTTGAACCCAGAAACAAGGAAGGTTGTGTACAGCCGAGATGTGGTGTTTAGAGAAGTGAAAGATGTTGTTAAACATGAAGTCCTACCAAAGGAACCTGAGAAGATAGAGTTTGAGCTAAAGGAGGATGAATCAGACTCTACAACAGAAGAAGACTCAGAAGATGAAGAGCCACAAACTCCAAATTTGAGAAGATCAGTTCGGGAAAGAAGGCAACCAGAAAGGTATAGTCCATCTGCTTTCTGTTCAGGTTTTGCCTTAACTATAACTGATGATGAACCCAAAACTGTCAGGGAGGCAGTAGATTCAGAGGATGGAAAACTTTGGAAGGAGGCCATGGTTGATGAAATGGCATCCTTGCACAAAAACGATGCATGGGATCCGGTGGAGTTGCCGGCTGGAAGGAAGCCCATTGGGAGCAAATGGGTGTTTAAGAAGAAGATGAATGTAGAAGGCAAGGTGGAGAAATACAAAGCTCGGTTGGTAGCGAAAGGTTATTCCCAGGTGCCAGGAATTGATTTCGGTGATATTTTTTCTCCCGTTGCCAAAGTTACTTCTATTAGATTACTTTTATCTGTTGCTGCTGCATTTGATTTTGAGATAGAACAGATGGATGTGAAGACAGCATTTCTTCACGGAGATCTAGAAGAAGAGATCTACATGAAGCAACCTGAAGGCTTTATGGTGAAGGGTAAGAAAGAACTGGTATGCAGGTTGAAGAAGTCTCTGTATGGGTTAAAACAGTCACCAAGGATGTGGTATCAGAAATTTGATACCTATATACGGGGACTTGGCTTCACCAGAAGCAAGGAGGATCACCGTGTTTATTTTAAATTAATTGGTGACCGTGTTATTTATTTGGTCTTGTATGTGGATTATATGTTGTTGATTGGAAATGACAAAGAAATTATCCAAGATTTGAAGACCCAACTGTTCTCCAAATTCGACATGAAGGATCTGGGTGCTGAAAACTATATTTTGGGCATGGAAATTAAGAGAGATCGGGCAAAGAGGAAGCTCTGGTTAAACCAGAGGAAGTATGTTGAGAGTATATTGCAGAGGTTCAATATGCAGGATAGTAAACCAGTGAAGGTTCCTATTCCTATAGGTGTAAAGCTGTCTGCTGAACAGTGTCCCAAGACACAAAAAGAAGAGGAGTATATGTCCCGTGTTCCATATGCAAGTGCAGTGGGTAGCTTGATGTATGCAATGGTCTGTACTAGACCAGACATTGCACATGCAGTGGGAGTATTGAGCAGGTTTATGTCAAACCCATGGAAGGAGCATTGGACAACAGTGAAGCGGGTTTTCAGATATTTACGTGGCACTAGTGATTATGGCTTGTGCTACCAGGGAAGACCAAGATTGGAAAGAATGTTGGACATTCGTGGTTTTGTTGATGCAGACTGGGCTGGAGATCTGGACCAAAGAAGATCTACAAGTGGGTATGTGTTTAGCCTATTTGGAGGCGCAGTCAGTTGGATGAGTAAAAGACAGTCCGTAGTGGCTCTTTCAACTACAGAGGCAGAATACATAGCAGCCACTCATGCAAGCAAGGAAGCAGTTTGGTTGCAGAGATTGTGTTCAAGTATGGGGTTGGTACTACAAGCTATAAGGATAGACTGTGATAGCCAAAGTGCAATTTTCTTGGCTAAGAACCCTGCTTATCATTCAAAGACAAAGCACATTGATGTTCAATATCACTTTGTTAGAGATATGGTTGAGGCTAAAAGGGTGTTGCCGGTAAAGGTGGACACTTTGAAGAATGTTGCAGATGCATTGACGAAGTCTGTGAGCACTCAGAAGTTCTCTTGGTGTAGAGAAACAATGGGTGTTGAAGAATTGGGCCAATGACTAAGCTCTCCTGTGGCCCCCTGTGGAAAGAAAACAACAAGTGGGAGAATGTTGGGTATGTGTTATATTCTTTCCATGATTAGCCCCACGCGCTGTATGTTGCGTCGGGCGTAGCTGGGGGGTCACGAGGGGCGAAGCAGTCCCCACCGTTGGGGTCCAGGGCAGCGCCCCGGCCAAAATTTGTTTTTGTGCGGACCCACTCATAGGCGGATCCGCCCATGGTTTTGTTAATGGTTTTGCACATGGTTTTGGGGTTCGATGGTTTTCGGCCCCTGGTATTTTGTAGATCCGGTCAAGGGAACTACGGTTATGTTCTAATCCAGGGTTAATGGATCGGGGTTTATGTATGCTTCGGCATGTATATATATGTGTTGTAACACTAAAAGGAATATAATGAAAAATCAAGCTGGTCGTCCCGATTTGGGATCCAGGGGAAAATCTCTGTGTTTATCCGTTTTATGTTTTATGCTCTCGCTATTGTTTATTTTCTGTTATAAGATTCGTGTGTAGATAATTTCTGTTCAGGGTTAAAACCTACATTTGGTATCAGAGCTGTTTCGGCTTCAAGGGGACGCCTTTGTTGTTGATGGTTTTTTGCTCGGGCCTGTGGTAGACCCTGTTCAGTGGGAGATCTGCGGGATCGATTCTTGCGGTGAAAGAAGATGGCGAGCGGCGGAAAGATAGAGATCGAGAAATTTAATGGTCAGAGTTTTGAGTTGTGGAAGCTCAAGATGGAGGATCTGCTGGTGGATAAAGATCAGTGGATCGCGGTAGATCCGGGTACTAAACCAACGGCAATGTCAGATGAAGACTGGAAGAAACTGGATCGGAAGGCTAAGAGCACAATACGGTTGTGTGTGTCAGATTCAGTATTGTTGAATGTATCTGGGGAAGCTACGGCGAAGAATTTGTGGGAAAAGCTTGGGACTTTGTACCAATCTAAGTCTCTGGTGAATAAGTTGTTCCTGCAGAAAAAGCTGTATAACCTGAGGATGAAGGACGGAGACTCGGTGACAGAGCACCTGAACGCCTTCAATACTGTGGTAAGTCAGTTGTCGTCTGTTGATATTAAAATCTCAGATGAAGATAAATGCATCAGTTTGTTGTGCTCTCTACCAGACTCGTGGGACAGTCAAGTTATTGCAATAGGTAGAAATACAACTACCTTGAATTTTGATGACATTGTCTCAGCCTTGCTGTCGGAGGAAATGAGACGGAGAAATATGGAGGGTCAGAATGGAGATGCCTTATCTGTACGAGGAAGGTCCCAGAACAGAAACAAGAATAAGGTTTAGAGTGGGAGATCTAAATCTAGAGGGAGATCTAAATCTCCTGGAAAGTTTGTAAAGGTGTGCTGGAAATGCGGAAAGGAAGGGCACTACAAAAAGGAATGCAGATCTAAAGCTCCTGAGAAAGGAAAGGGATCCGATGAAGGTCCTTCTGCAGAGGCAAAAACCACCTCGGATGAAGGTGGGGATGTGTATTTGGCTTCTTCTTCAAATACACATGTAGATCATGAGTCATGGTTGATTGACTCAGGTGCATCCTTTCACTTCACTCCCAATAGGGAGTGGTTCTGCGAGTATGAGAAATATGATGGTGGTGATGTCTTCCTAGGGGATGATAGGAAGGCCAGAATCGTTGGACGTGGAAAGGTCAAGCTGAAGCTGCAAGGTGGAAGGATTAGAAAACTTCCTGGTGTTCTGCATATTCCTGCATTGGCCAGAAATCTGATTTCTGTAAGCAAGATGGATGATGCAGGTGTAAAAACAGTGTTCGAGAAAGATGCCCGCAAGATGGTTCGGGGAGCACTGGTATTAATGCGGGGAGTTCGGACTGGAACTCTGTACAAGCTACAAGGTAGTACTGTTATTGATGGGTGTAACAGTTCTGTGGTTCCTGAAAGTGGGACGGAAAGCCTAGCTGTCTCTGGAGAAAAGACCATGCCATGGCATCAAAGGCTTGGACATATTGGAGAGAAGGGCCTTCGGATACTGCATAGAGATGGTATGGTAGAAGATATGTCTAATTGTTCTCTGGATTTTGATTTCTGTGAACATTGTGTATATGGGAAGCAGAATCGGGTGAGTTTTCCTTCTGGTGCTAAGAGGGCAAACAAGATATTAGAACTTGTGCACAGTGATGTGTTTGGGCCTGTGTCAGTTCCATCACTAGGAAAGTCTATGTACTATGTTTCATTCATAGATGACTTCTCAAGGAATACATGGATATATTTCTTGAGGAAGAAATCTGAAGTCTTTGACAAATTTAAAGAATTTAAGGCTCTGGTGGAAAACTAGACATAGAAGAAGATAAAGGCATTGAGGACAGATAATGGTGGGGAGTTCTGCAAGAAGGAATTTGAAGAGTTCTGTAAGAAGTGTGGTATAGCACGGCAGAAGACTACTCCATACACACCTCAGCAAAATGGAGTTGCAGAAAGAATGAACAGAACACTGATGGAAAAGGCAAGAAGCATGCTCAATGGTACCGGGTTAGGACAAGAATTCTGGGCAGAGGCAGTGGAGACTGCATGTTACTTAGTTAACAGATCACCTTCATCAGCATTGGAGGATAAGACCCCACATGAGGTATGGATTGGTAAGAAACCCTCTCTTTCACATCTAAGGGTATTTGGATGTGATGCATATGTACATGTTCCAAAGGAGAAAAGGACCAAGTTGGATAATAACTCTGAAAGGTGCATCTTTATTGGGTATAAGGATGGTTTAAAGGGTTACAAGCTTTGGAACCCAGAAACAAGGAAGGTTGTGTACAGCCGAGATGTGGTGTTTAGAGAAGTGAAAGATGTTGTTAAACATGAAGTCCTAACAAAGGAACCTGAGAAGATAGAGTTTGAGCTAAAGGAGGATGAATCAGACTCTACAACAGAAGAAGACTCAGAAGATGAAGAGCCACAAACTCCAACTTTGAGAAGATCAGTTCGGGAAAGAAGGCAACCATAAAGGTATAGTCCATCTGCTTTCTGTTCAGGTTTTGCCTTAACTATAACTGATGATGAACCCAGAACTGTCAGGGAGGCAGTAGATTCAGAGGATGGAAAACTCTGGAAGGAGGCCATGGTTGATGAAATGGCATCCTTGCACAAAAACGATGCATGGGATCTGGTGGAGTTGCCGGCTGGAAGGAAGCCCATTGGGAGCAAATGGGTATTTAAGAAGAAGATGAATGTAGAAGGCAAGGTGGAGAAATACAAAGCTCGATTGGTAGCGAAAGGTTATTCCCAGGTTCCAGGAATTGATTTTGGTGATATTTTTTCTCCTATTGCCAAAGTTACTTCTATTAGATTACTTTTATCTGTTGCTGCTGCATTTGATTTTGAGATAGAACAGATGGATGTGAAGACAACATTTCTTCACGGGGATCTAGAAGAAGAGATCTACATGAAGCAACCTGAAGGCTTTATGGTGAAGGGTAAGAAAGAACTGGTATGCAGGTTGAAGAAGTCTCTGTATGGGTTAAAACATTCACCAAGGATGTGGTATCAGAAATTTGATACCTATATACGGGGAATTGGCTTCACCAGAAGCAAGGAGGATCACTGTGTTTATTTTAAATTAATTGGTGACCGTGTTATTTATTTGGTCTTGTATGTGGATGATATGTTGTTGATTGGAATTGACAAAGAAATTATCCAAGATTTGAAGACCCAACTGTTCTCCAAATTCGACATGAAGGATGTTTGTGCAGCAAACTATATTTTGGGCATGGAAATTAAGAGAGATCGGGCAAAGAGGAAGCTCTAGTTAAACCAGAGGGAAGTATAAGTTGGAGACTATTTGCAGAGGTTCAATATGGTGGATAGTAACCAGTTGAAGGTTCCTATTCCCGTAGGTGTAAAGTCGTCACGGGACAAAGGTGTCCCAAGACACACGAAGAAGAGGAGTATATGTCTCATGTTCCACATGCAAGTGTAGTGGGTAGCCTGATGTATGCAATGGTCCGTACTAGACCAGGCATTGCACATTCAGTGGGAGTATTGAGCAGGTTTATGTCAAACCCAGGAAAGGAGCACTGGACAGCAGTGAAGCGGGTTTTCAAATATTTACGTGGCACTAGTGATTATGGCTTGTGCTACCAGGGAAGACCAGGATTGGAAAGAATGTTGGACATTCATGGTTTTGTTGATGCAAACTGGGCTGGAGATCTGGACCAAAGAAGATCTACAAGTGGGTATGTGTTTAGCCTATTTGGAGGCGCAGTCAGTTGGATGAGTAAAAGACAGTCTGTAGTGGCTCTTTCAACTACAGAGGCAGAATACATAGCAGCCACTCATGAAAGCAAGGAAGCAGTTTGGTTGCAAAGATTGTGTTCAAGTATGGGGTTGGTACAGCAAGCTATAAGGATAGACTGTGATAGCCAAAGTGCAATTTTTTTGGCTAAGAACCCTGCTTACAAATAGGATTCTATAGCCCTAGGACGATTAGGGTTTATAATATATAGCATATATATATATGTGTTGTAACACTAAAAGGAATATAATGAAAAATCAAGCTGGTCGTCCCGATTTGGGATCCAGGGGAAAATCTCTATGTTTATCTGTTTTATGTTTTATGATCTCGCTATTGTTTATTTTCTGTTATAAGATTCGTGTGTAGATAATTTCTGTTCAGGGTTAAAACCTACATTTGGTATCGGAGCTGTTTCGGCTTCAAGGGGACGCCTTTGTTGTTGAGGGTTTTTTGCTCGGGCCTGTGGTAGACCCTGTGCAGTGGGAGATCTGCGAGATCGATTCTTGCGGTGAAAGAAGATGGCGAGCGGCGGAAAGATAGAGATCGAGAAATTTAATGGTCAGAGTTTTGAGTTGTGGAAGCTCAAGATGGAGGATCTGCTGGTGGATAAATATCAGTGGATCGCGGTAGATCCAGGTACTAAACCAACGGCAATGTCAGATGAAGACTGGAAGAAACTGGATCGGAAGGCTAAGAGCACAATACAGTTGTGTGTCTCAGATTCAGTATTGTTGAATGTATCTGGGGAAGCTACGGCGAAGACTTTGTGGGAAAAGCTAGGGACTTTGTACCAATCTAAGTCTCCCAGTGAATAATTTAATTCTATGAGAGAAAAGCTGTATAACCTGAGGATGAAGGATGGAGACTCAGTGACAGAGCATCTGAACACCTTCAATACTGTGGTAAGTCAGCTGTCATCTGTTGATATTAAAATCTCGGATGAAGATAAGTGCATCAGTTTGTTGTGTTCTCTACCAGACTCGTGGGATAGTCTGGTTATTGCAATAGGTAGCAATACAACTACCTTGAATTTTGATGACATTGTCTCAGCCTTGTTGTCGGAGGAAAAGAGACGGAGAAATATGGAGGGGTTTGACCCCGAGATGCCTTATCATCTGAGAAAGGTCCCGGAGACGAAACAAGAATAAGGTTTCAAATGGGAGATCCAAATGCAGAGAATCTAAATCTCTTGGAAAGTTTGTAAAGGTGTGTTGGAAATACGGAAAGGAAGGGCACTACAAAAGGTGCGAGATCTAGAAGCTCTGAGAAAGGGAAAAGGGATACGATGATGCTCATACGGAGAAAAAATCGGTCGGATGAAGGTGGGGATGTATATTTGGCTTCTTCTTCAAATACACATGTAGATCATGAGTCATGGTTGATTGAATCGGGTGCATCCTTTCACTTCACTCCCCATAGGGAGTGGTTCTGCGAATATGAGAAATATGATGGCGGTGATGTCTTCTTAGGTGATGATAGGAAAGCGAGAATCGTCGGACGTGGAAAGTCAGAAAGACTGAAAATTTACCAGGTGGGAAGCTACACGCTCCACAGTGCATATTCACATTGAAATCTAATTTACGCAAGCGAAGATGGATGATGCGGTGTAAAAATAGTGTTCGAGAAAGATACGCAAGATGGTTAGAGCCATAGTATTAATGCGGGGAGTTCGGACCCGAACTCTGTACAAGCTTCTGAGGTAGCAGCATTATTGATAAGGTATGTGATTCGTAGTTCCCCGAAAGTGGGACGAAGAATCTAGTGTCTGCGGAGAAAAGACCATGCTATGGCATCAAAGGCTTGGACATATTGGAGAGAAGGGCCTTCGGATACTACATAGAAATGGTATGGTAGAAGGTATGTCTAATTGCTCTCTGGATTTCGATTTCTGTGAACATTGTGTATATGAGAAGCAGAATCGGGTGAGTTTTCCTTCTGGTGCTAAGAGGGCGAACAAGATATTAGAACTTGTGCACAGTGATGTGTTTGGACCTGTGTCAGTTCCATCACTGGGAAAGTCTGTGTACTATGTTTCATTCATAGATGACTTCTCAAGGAATACATGGATATATCTCTTGAGGAAGAAATCTGAATTCTTTGACAGATTTAAATAATTTAAGGCTCTGGTGGAAAACCAGACAGAGAAGAAGATAAAGGTGTTGAGGACAGATAATGGTGGGGAGTCCTGCAAGAAGGAATTTGAAGAGTTCTGTAAGAAGTGTGGTATAGCACGGCAGAAGACTACTCCATACACACCTCAGCAAAATGGAGTTGCAGAAAGAATGAATAGAACATTGATGGAAAAGGCAAGAAGCATGCTCAGTGGTACCGGGTTAGGACAAGAATTCTGGGCAGAGGCAGTGGAGACTGCATGTTACTTAGTTAACAGATCACCTTCATCAGCGTTGGAGGATAAGACCCCACATGAGGTATGGACTAGTAAGAAACCCTCTATTTCACATCTAATGGTATTTAGATGTGATGCATATGTACATGTTCCAAAGGAGAAAAGGACCAAGTTGGATAATAAATCTGAAAGGTGCATCTTTATTGGGCATAAGGATGGTTTAAAGGGTTACAAGCTTTGGAACCCAGAAACAAGGAAGGTTGTGTACAACAGAGATGTGGTGTTTAGAGAAGTGAAAGATGTTGTTAAACATGAAGTCCTACCAAAGGAACCTAAGAAGATAGAGTTTGAGCTAAAGGAGGATGAATCAGACTCTACAATGAAGAATACTCGAAGATGAAGGAAAACCCTGAACTCCGAAGCTTTGAGAAGATCGATTAGGAAGAAGACAGCCAAGGTATAGTCCACATCACTTTACATTAAGTTTTGCCTTAATAACTAATGATGAACAGGAGCAGGAAGCGAGTGGGTCGAGGAGGATGGAAAACTCTGGAAGGAGGCCATGATTGATGAAATGGCATCCTTGCAAAAAAACGATGCATGGGATCTGGTGGAGTTGCCGGCTGGAAGGAAGCCCATTGGGAGAAAATGGGTGTTTAAGAAGAAGATGAATGTAGAAGGCAAGGTGGAGAAATACAAAGCTCGGTTGGTAGTGAAAGGTTATTCCCAGGTGCCGGGAATTGATTTTGGTGATATTTTTTCTCCTGTTGCCAAAGTTACTTCTATTAGATTACTTTTATCTTTTGCTGCTGCATTTGATTTTGAGATAGAACAGATGGATGTGAAGACAACATTTCTTCACGGGGATCTAGAAGAGGAGATCTACATGAAGCAACCTGAAGGCTTTATGGTGAAGGGAAAGAAAGAACTAGTATGCAGGTTGAAGAAGTCTCTGTATGGGTTAAAACAATCACCAAGGATGTGGTATCAGAAATTTGATACCTATATACGGGGACTTGGCTTCACCAGAAGCAAGGAGGATCACTGTGTTTATTTTAAATTAATTGGTGATTGTGTTATTTATTTGGTCTTGTATGTGGATGATATGTTGTTGATTGGAAATGACAAAGAAATTATCCAAGATTTGAAGACCCAACTGTTCTCCAAATTCGACATGAAGGATCTTGGTGCTGCAAACTATATTTTGGGCAAGGAAATTAAGAGAGATCGGGCAAAGAGGAAGCTCTGGTTAAACCAGAGGAAGTATGTCGAGACTATATTGCAGAGGTTCAATATGCAGGATAGTAAATCGGTGAAGGTTCCTATTCCTGTAGGTGTAAAGCTGTCTGCTGAACAGTGTCCCAAGACACACGAAGAAGAGGAGTATATGTCCCGTGTTCCATATGCAAGTGCAGTGGGTAGCCTAATGTATGCAATGGTCTGTACTAGACCAGACATTGCACATGCAGTGGGAGTATTGAGCAAGTTTATGTCAAACCCAGGGAAGGAGCATTGGACAGCAGTGAAGCGGGTTTTCAGATATTTATGTGGCACTAGTGATTATGGCTTGTGCTACCAGGGAAGACCGGGATTGGAAAGAATGTTGGACATTCGTGGTTTTGTTGATGCAGACTGGGCTGGAGATCTGGACCAAAGAAGATCTACAAGTGGGTATGTGTTTAGCCTATTTGGAGGCGCAGTCAGTTGGATGAGTAAAAGGCAGTCTGTAGTGGCTCTTTCAACTACAGAGGCAGAATACATAGCAGCCACTCATGCAAGCAAGGAAGCAGTTTGGTTGCAGAGATTGTGTTCAAGTATGGGGTTGGTACAACATGCTATAAGGATAGACTGTGATAGCCAAAGTGCAATTTTCTTGGCTAAGAACCCTGCTTATCATTCAAAGACAAAGCACATTGATGTTCAATATCACTTTGTTAGAGATGTGGTTGAGGCTAAAAGGGTGTTGCTGGTAAAGGTGGACACTTTGAAGAATGTTGCAGATGCATTGACCAAGTCCGTGAGCACTCAGCAGTTCTCTTGGTGTAGAGAAACAATGGGTGTTGAAAAGCTGGGCTAATGACTCATGTCTCCTGTGGCCCCCTGCAAAAAGAAAACAACAAGTGGGAGAATGTTGAGTATGTGTTATATTCTTTCCAGGACTAAGCAGTGGGAGGTAAGAGGGGGTAAATAACCCAGCACTCTGAGCGCAAGAAGTTAGAACCTGGGCGGTAGCCCCCCCTGTCGAGGTCCGGGGCAACGCCCAGGCGAAAATTTTTGGTCCTTAATTTCCGGTGGGTAGTCCGCGTCCATGGTTTTGTGCATGGTTTTGCACATGGTTTTGGGGTACGATGGTTTTTGGCCCCTAGTATTTTTGTAGATCCAGTCAAGGGAACTACGATTATGTTATAATCCAGGGTTTATGGATTGGGGTTTATGTATGCTTCGACATGTATATATATGTGTTGTAACGCTAAAAGGAATATAATGAAAAATCAAGCTGGTTGTCCCGATTTGGGATCCAGGGGAAAATATCTGTGTTTATCTGTTTTATGTTTTATGATCTCGCTATTGTTTATTTTCTATTATAAGATTCGTGTGTAGATCATTTCTGTTCAGGGTTAAAACCTACAGTCCATTAGGAAATTATGCAAGATTTTATCATGAATATTCAGAGATAGATCGAAAGGAGGAGTAGATTCATCTTTGTCTTCTACCAATGGGCCTAAAATAACAATGGGCTTGTCATCTTGAAGGTTAACAAAATCATAAGCTACTTCAGTAGGTGGAGGTTGAAGAGCTTTCATAAAAGTCTTTTTGGAATCATCATTATTCATGAGCTTAACAAGAGGAACAAGAATCTTTATCTTTTGTATCTCATTCTCAAAATTGAAAATAGGGGGCAGTTTGTGAAAAACTTTTATCTCAAGTGAAGGAGGGTTAACTGCTACCAGAATTTTTGGTCTGCTTGGTTCAAAAACTTGCTTTTCTGCTGGAATTTTAACTGCATCCTTATTCTTCTTGGGTTGTGAAACATGCTTTGGATTATCATCAATCTTATTTGATCTGAGATTGTATCTACTTTGATGATCAGCTGCAATCATGGAATGATCATAACTCACTCCATTATTCTGAGTATATGACATAAAATCTTCATACTCTGCTTGTGTAAGATGAATAAACCCTTCTTTATCTCTCAGACAATTGATATCAACATCGTTCTCCAGCCTTTCAACTTCCTCTTCATCTTCAAATATAGCATTCTCCAAAGGGGGCTGCACTTTTTTATCATCAACATATCTTCTTTATCACTGCAAAATTTCAGGAACATTAGGTGTTCTAAACTACTTCTTATTAGGTTGATCAAATGAAACATTTTTGGTAGTAGCTAGTCTTGCTTCCATCTTGAGCTTGGACATCTCAATGGTCAATGAATTTACCATATTGGTCAGCTCATCTAGCTTAGGATATATGTAAGAAGTTCCTGAAGATGAAACTTCAGATTCTACCTCCAGTGCATTGTCCCTCATTTGTGTTAGTGTTGTACATATTCTTTCTCTTAATAATAAACAAAAATCAGGATCAAAGGCATCAAAATAAGTGATTTTGACTGAAGCTTCAGTAGGCTTGATTTTAGTAGGTATTTTTCTATACATATTATTGAATCTCTTAGAAATATCAAAAACTGATTCTCCTTCTTTTCTTTTTATTGCACCAAACTTAGTGATATAATACATAAAATCTTTCTTATCACACCATTTCCTTAAAAATATATCATATAGGGTTTCAATTCCAGTGATGCTACCAACTATCAAGGATCTGAACCATTTCCTAACATCACCCTCAAGGGTCTGAACAAAAAATCTCATCCAGACATATTCATGCTCAATATTCAGATTTCCAACATAGGCATACAAATCAACAAGGTATTCTTCAACACTTACCTCTCCCTCAACACTAAACTTAGGCATGTACTTGAGCTAATTTCCTGTAGGTAATGCATTCATAGGTTGAGGTAAAACCAAAGGGGCATACCTTGTAGCAACAATTACAACAATTCGGTTAGGGGTTGGGTTTGGACCTACCATGGTATGACCTGCTGGGAATTGTGGAACCAAAATTGGTGGATTGTGAACAGTAGATGACGAAGCACCAACTTTTTATGTAGGTATTGTTTATTGGTTGGAAAACAAGGAAGGTATAGGATTTTCTGCAAAATCGGTGGATAGAGTTTGCAGGACTTCTTTAGGGATAGCCTTTGAGAAAACAGTAGTAGAGGAAAAAAAATTTGTTTCATTAAGGGAATTTTGAGGTCTAAAATGGGCCTGCTAAGAAAAATGTACAACAAAAATCAACTTTATAACAACCAATAGGATTCAAGATGATGATGTCAACCATGGGGGATGATTTACCATTTTTTAAATAAAAGGGTAAAAATATTAAAAAATAATAAAATAATAAAACTACTTTTTCAACTTGTATTTTCAACTTATCTCCCAAAAATTTTACTCAAATTTCGAGTGGGAGTACTCGTTGGATGCGAAATTTAATTCGTCATCCAAGGAGTACCCATGTTGCATACTTTCAATGAACTCTACTACACGAAAAATGAGAAATACATAAAAAACTTGATTACAATCACGTTTTTTATGTATTTCTCATTTTTCGTGTAGTAGAGTTCATCGAAAGTATACAACATGGGTACTCCTTGGATGAGGAATTAAATTTCGCATCCAACGAGTACTCCCGCTTGAAATTTGAGTAAAAAATTTGGGGGTTAAGTTGAAAATATGAGTTGAAAAAGTAGTTTTTTCATTTTTCCCTCTAAAATTTGATGATGTCATCAAATCTTATTTGATTTTTTCCACTATTATTTTATAATTTCCTTAGGAGGCCCATTTAAGACCTCAAAATTCCCCTAATGACTCTTTTTCTTGATTAGCTTTTCAGGGCCAGGGATTGAGATTCTCAAAGGGGAATATCGGTTAGCCCTAGTTCTAGCCCTTCTACAAGACAAAACTTCAAAAACAAAGTTGTTAGGTGTAAAGTTGTCTAAAAATATAGATGGAACTGTACACCTTAGAACTAGACATATAAATTTTTCATTCACCCAGAGATAAACTTTAATTCTCCTCCCCAACAATGGCGCCAAAGATGTTAGTGCAAGGATTCACTCCTTTATTTCAAAAGGATTAAGCCTTACACATCATAGTTCATTTCAAATTTAAAGGTTTTGAGTGGTGGGGTGGATTCTCAAAGAGTTTGAAACGATTTTTTATTCTTTAAGACTTTCATGCGTTTGCCAAGCTATGACAAGTATAAATTGTATGGTTAAATTGCTAGTATAGGGAGAAGAGTATAAAAAACGAAAGGAGATGGATATATGGTACTTACTCTAAGAAATATTCATATCCTAAATTATTCACACAACTATAATGATGGCTCTTTACACAAACTCTATTTTATGTAAAGTAAACAATGTTCAAAAAGTAGAGCACATGCATAAATGATTTCACAAATCATTTATGAAATATTCACTAACATATTCTACAACATATATATGATTTGCAGGAAGCTGGAAAGAAGATAGTTTACTATTAGATTCTCTAATAGTTTCTTACTCACACTTTACTGGCTACTGCAACTCATAAATTAGAAGAAATTAACGAAGAGAGAAGCACACCATACATTAGATAGCTCTTGAGTCACAAAATCCACCAGAATAAAGTGCAAAAATACTTTTATTTATTACTTCAGGTAGACCAACATCCCACCATGAAATGGTATTTAAAAATGGTATATATAAAAAGAGAGGCACCAAATCCATCTCTTCTAAAAAGAAGGAAACATTACTCCTAACATTACATAGGTGTCATAGGACATTAAATCTATATCACATTGAAATCTATCTGAAAGGACATATGTAGATGAAAGAAGAGAAGAGAATTTGGGTTGAACTTCTGAGTATGCTGACATGTTGTCCCTTTTTCTGTTGATTTATCTCCTCATGTCTTTGGTTATTAAATAACCATGTGTCTTCATTAAATATGACTTTCAATAACCTCATAACCACTTATCACCATTACTTGTTATATCCATATTGTTACCAATCCTTATCTTTCCTGAACTTGCTCGGAAATTTTGTTGGTAGATGTCAAAAATAATTTAAAACAGACACTATAGAAATTTTGGTAAAAACCTGTAACTGCGCAAAATATGTAATGCTACAGGAATTTCTTGTAGCGCTCTATTTCTTTTGAAAACATGCACAGAAAACACTTGAAAAACCTATGCAGACTTTTACACTTTGAAATTTGAATTGTTGTTTGAAATTGCACTTGATAAGCAAAAAATTGTTTTTATTAGAAAACCTTTTTACCTTTGTTCCATATGGGTTGCAGCTTCAACAAGCTTGTCCAAGTCTGATTTGTTGTCAACAGCTAATCTTGATCTTGTGGTTGTTTCTTTGATAGTGGGCTTTTCCTCCTTTGAACCCTTTTGGATATTTCTTCTTTTTGAGGGTTTTTTTTGCTAATATGTAGGGGTTTTGTTTTTATCTTTCTTCTTGGACTCATTAGTCTTTAACCAGTTAGATTTTCCTTCTACATCATCAACCTCTATCAACAAAATTGGACTATACAGAGCCTTAGAATTTAGCAAGAACTTGTTGATGTCTTTGGTATGTCTTTTTTTTGTACCAGCAATAGGTTTGGTCTCCTCTTTCTTTGTCTTTCTACTTATTTCATACCCTACTTCTTTGAGGAGATTTTCATCAGACATAGTGGGACGATACTCTTTTTGCATTTTATATTGAAAGTCTGCTTCTGGAATTTCCCGTAGCACCTGTGCTTTGGATTTTTCTATAGTTGCAGACCTTCCTCTTCGAGCTCTGTTACAAACATTAGGAAAATGAGACATGGGAGGCACCAGTTTCATGGATTTAGGTTTGTTTATTGATGATCCCTCTCCTTTCTCCAACTTCCTCTCAACCTTGACTGAAGGAGTCTTTTCTTTTCTGCTCTTGGCCTTATGGATATTCTCCTTCTTGGCCTTTCTCTTTGTTCTTTTTGCAGGCTGAGGGTGTTGTTGTGAAGTTGGAGACAATTGAGCTGGAGTTGTAGGTGTAGGTTGGCCTGCCCTGTAAAACAAAAAAAGGTCCCATGATTGATTTCTTTTTCTTAGTTCTTCCTCAACTAACACTTTAATGAGAGCTTGATAATACAAGTTGTATTTTGAAGTAGCAGTATGTGTTTGAATCCTAGCTGACATATTTTTTAGGCTCTTTGGTAAAAAGTATGACAAGTTGAGGGCCTTCATACCTAAAACATGAAGAAAAAAAATTCATATCATAAAGAAACACTACAGTATACCTCCTCTCACAAGTGAGGTAAATTTTGATGAACTTAATAGCTTCAACCCATTCAATTTTAAGGAAACTGATGGGAATTCCTTTGGCCCAGTTGGGATCTCTATGTCCATATTTAAGAAAAATTTTGAGGTCTCCTCTAGTGATGACTTGGCCTTTAAACCACCTTTCTCCTTCGTTTGGAAGGTTGAATTCCTCAGCAATTGAATATGTTGATACCTGCAATTTAATACCATAGATGGTTGATTCTTTTCCATTGAAATAATTTGCAAACTCCTGAGGTAATCCTAAGTGATAGATTCCCAGTCTTGAGCACAGAGAATACCACCCCGATTGAACAAAAAACCTTCTCAGATTCTAATTTTGCATCCACTAGGTCAGATCCTTGTGGTTCAATTCATTTTATCTTTCCTCCTCTTTTAGTTATCTTCAGTAATTAATAAGTCTTCCCGCTCAAATCTGATAGGTGGCAAGGCTAGAAGAGATCACCTAACAGGTGCTTTGTGTCTTCTATGAGATCTTATATGAAATCTAAGACTCCCTTATCAAGTTTCTCACTATAAAATCTCATTCTCCAACAATTAAGCTCAAAACTGATATTCTTCCTTCCTTCTCATTGGTTTAAAAAAACTACATCGGTTCACCCTCCCATGCCAGAAATTTTCATTATGATAAGTATCCTGGACCGTAGCATGCACCATGTGATATAAATTATGATCTTCAGTTGGTTGCATAGCTTCAGATGACATGCTACAGGTGGCTGGAGATGGGAGGATCTGTGACTGGTAGTCACCTCCACTGTATTTTGATTATTGTCATAAATTTTCACCAGCGTCTATGCATGTGTTGAAGATTTCAACAAGAAACAGTGAAGGAGGCATCCTAAAACATCTTTCCTGATCCTAGTTGGAAAGTGATCACCAAAACTAGGTGGGGGCCACACAGGTGATTTTTGTCGCAAAGTCTATTTTTAGACTATGTCTATTTTTAGACATGTCGAGCATATTCTATAAGTTGCGAGATGCTATTTATGGATGGTTGGTCAAGTTGGAAAACTAGATGGACTTCTATTTTTAGACATATTGGGCGGAATCTAATTTTAGATTGCCATTCTAAAAATAGATATGTCGAATATTATTAGCTCTTAATAATATTTGGACTATAAACATTATCTTATTCTCTTGGAGCACTTCAGTTAAGTGCACAGATGTGACACAGGAGCTGACAGAAGGAATTACGCTATTCCTGAGGGTTAAGTGGAGCTAGTGCATGGATACTTCAGTTAGAACTCATGTGACAGAGGCAGGCTATCAAGTGGCAGAGATTGGAGCATGTGTTTTACTAGATCTAGCTTTATTAGTGTGTAGCAATTGGAGATTATACTGAGAGCTTGTGAGGAGCTTTGTATAATGATTGTTACATGATCTCTATGACATATATAATATACAGATATTTGGGGGTTTTCAACTTTAAGCTTTCCCATTACATACTGTGTTCATATGTGTGAATTTTTATGGCATTAATGTGTGCATGCAATTGATTTTATTTCCGCATGTAATGATCAATGGTAGAAGAGATTCTGTATTGTACATGAAGTCAAATAGTGTGTGATCAGGAGAATCTCGGTGAATAATATATCAATTATTCAAATTTCTACAGCATGACCAACCAAATGGCCATCTCTTTAAGATTGTGTTTCCAAGATAAATTCCCACTAAAATCACATACTTTAACATGAAGCTAAACCAACTCAGCTGATAGACAGGACAAGATCAATGGCTAGCTATGTTAACTGTAGATTGACACCTAGACACTACACTTATAACCACGACTTAAACTTAACATGACTAGCCACAAACCTTTCCTATCACATGATTTAAATCATGATAAAAGCTTTAAAACATATTTAAAACAAGAACATGTGGATTGACACAAAGTGGATGCACTTTTTCTTTTATTTTTTTAAAAACTGGGGAAGTTACCGGAATTTCTGGTAGCATCAGATTAAAGAAATATAGACACATAAAATAATTAAATAGACTTCCCGAAAAGGTTAGAATAGACGCAGGAAATTTCGATAGCGGTGAATTGTTTTTTGAAATTTACAAAGTTTAATCTTAAAAACAAAAAATTTAAAATAGACTCATGACTTAGCAAAGAAATGTGCTAACATGTAGACTGTTATGATAAGGCTATTGACTGATTGAATGAAAATGGGGAGTAGAGAATCTTACAGGGTAAGAGGAAAGAAACATCAGTTAGGATGGTGACAGCTGTACAGGTAAATCCCAACCGTAGAAAAGGGTGTGTGTTATTTGCAGTGCATATTTAGTTGAGGATGAATATGTTTTGAGCAGGTACCTAGTTCTATAATAGTTTCAGTATGTATTTCCCGCATATATTTCAAGTTTTCCACCTCACAGGGAAGTATAATTTTCTATTGCATTGGTACTAGGGGCAGTGCCACCATCAAAGGCACCTTACAAGATGATCAAACTGGAGTTGGTAGAGTTGAAGCTGCAGTTAAAGGAAATTCTTGACAAGGGATACATTAAGCCAAATGTATCACCCTGGGGTGCACTGATATTTTAGGTAAAGAATAAGGATGGTACTCTCATATTGTGCATTGAATACATGTAGTTAAACAAAGTGACCATAAATAATAGGTATCCATTGTCTAGGATTGATGACTTATTTGGTCAATTAAAGGGAGAAGAAATGTTCTCGAATATTGATTGAGATACAGATATCATCATGTACACATTAAGGCAGAGGACATTTACAAGAAATATTTCCAAACCAGGTATGTGCATTATGAGTTTGTTGTAGTTCCATTCAGTTTGACTAATGCTCCAGCTAAATTTATGTGCTTAATGAATAGTGTGTTGCATCCTTATATTTAAAATTTTGTTATTGTATTCATTGATGATATATTGGTATATTATAAAAATAAAGAAGAGAATTTCAAACACTTAGAAACGATAACTAGATTATCATTTAGAGCATCAAGTATATGTTATTCTCAACAAGTGCAGTTACCTTTATACATAGGTACATTACTTGTGATATGTGGTTTCCAAGGAAGGCATAGCAGTGGATCCATAAAAGATAAGAGCTATCATGGAGTGGGGAGCTCCTAGAAATGTGGATGAGGTGAGGTCCTTCATGGGGTTGGTGGGTTATTATAGGAAGTTCATCAGAAAATTCTCTCAGATTGTATATCCCATTGCGTCATTGTAGAAGTAGGGTAATAAATTTGAATGGACAGAGGAATGTGCAACAAGCTTTGAGTAGTTAAACCAATTGTTGACATATTATCTTGTGTTAAATATTGCAGATCCAGAAAAAGAGTTTGTTCTAAATACACATTCTTGAAAGAAAGGACTTGGTGGAGTCCTTATGTGGGAAAGATATGTAGTGTGTTATGAGTCACATAAACTAAATGAGCACGAGCAGAATTATCCGACACATGATCTTGAGTTGGCAACAATCATTCATGCATTGAAGATGTGGAGGCACTATCTTCTTGCCAGGAGATTTGTACTGATGAGTGATCAAAGTGGGTTTAGATACTTGTTTGACTAGCCAAATTTGAATGCCAGGCAAGCTAGATGGTTGTCCACCATCAGTGAGTTTGACTTCAATATTAGTTACATCAAGGGAAAAAAGAATAGAGTTGCAAATGCTCTTAGTAGGCAGATATAGGTGAGTCATATATTAGCTATGAGCTCATATGGGACAAACTTATGGGATCATATATTATAGGAAGGTCAACAGGATGGGAAGTATGGAGAGTTTATGCATAGGTTACAACAGACTATAGGTACATGTAAAGGTACAGGTGCAAGTATAGGTGCACAGGATGTGGACTATTGCCTTACCATGGATGGATTTGTCAGGTTTAGAGACAAGATATATGTGCTAGACATTAGTGAGCTCAAGAAGGTGATATTGAGGGATTTTCATGCAAAACCATATTCATGTCACACAAGATACCAAAAGACATTGACAATAGTAAATAATTTTTACTGTTGGTTGAATCTGAACAAGGATGTAGCAAAGTTTGTGGCTAGATGTTTGGATTGTCAGTAGGTAAAGGAAGAGTGTAGCCATCAAGGTGGAGTTCTACAAATGATTATGATTTCAAAGTGGAAACGAGAGGTCATTTCCATGGATTTCGTCACAGGTTTTCCCAGGACATCTAGACAACATGATTCCATCATGGTTGTTGTGGATAGGTTAAGAAAGGTTGCACACTTCATTCTAGTGAAGACTATGTATTCAACTAGTGATGTGGCATGGGTGTTCATCAGAGATGTGATCATATTGCATGGTTTTCCAAAGAAGATTGTGTCAGACATGGATGCAAAGTTCACTTCCAAGTTTTGGAAGGATTTGTTTGCAGGTTTTGGCACCAAGTTGACCTTTCATACAACTTATCATCTGAAGACATATGGAATTACTAAGAGGGTCAATAGGATATTGGAGGACATGTTGAGGATGTACGTGATGCATCAGTAGTGAAAGTGGGAAGAGTACATTCCACTAGTAGAGTTCACTTACAATAATGGGTATCAATAATCTTTGAGGATGAGTATGTTTGAGGCATTGTATGGGAGGAGTTGTAATACTCCCATCAGTTAGAGTGATCTGGTTAACATGGTGTTTATTGGACTGGACATGTTGGTGGAAACAGAATAGGAAATTCAGGTAATCAAGAAGAATCTGAAAGCAGCACATAGTCGACAGAAAAATTATAAAGATCAAAACAAGTTGTTCATGGAGTTTCAGGGTGGGGAACATGTATACTTGAGCATCAAAACAAAGAATAGATTCTTGCATATTGGATCATGTGCCAAGTTGGCACCTCGGTTTTTTGGACCTTTCAAGATTCTTGAGAGGATTGGGCGAGTAGCCTATTGACTTGCACTGCCTCCGATAGTGAAATTCCATGTGTCATTACTTAAGAAGTACGTTAAATATGTTGATAATGTGATTCACTGGCATGTATTGCAGGTGGAGCCAAATGGATAATTCCAACTGGAACCTCGGTGTATATTGCAGAGAAAGGTTCTCATGCTCCAGAATCGAGAAATCGAGTAGGTTAAAGTGCAGTGGAAGAAATTTAGGCCTAATGAAGCTACGTGAGAGATGGTAGATCAAATGTGGGCTATGTATCCTTCATTGTTTGCTGGTTGAGGGAAATTCATTTTGGTATATGTTTTGGTGCGATGTTTTGATATATGTACATATGTATATGGATGTAAATATCGCCATGAGCTATTTTATAAAGCTCCAATAAGCGGTATGAGTATCATGTCATTATGATTTTATTTTTGTCATGTTGTCATGCTGGTTTGCTTCTTAGTAGGTTGATCATTGTAAATACTGCATCGAGCTAATTTATAAAGCTCCATGTGAAGTATGTTTTTCTTATAGCATGCTTGTTGGTTGTAGGTGTTGTTAAACATTGAGGATGGTATTTCCCCAAGGGGGAGGATTATGTAATAGCCCTGGAAAAAATTCCATGTAATAAAAGTTAATCAAGGTAAAATAATAAGCACAGTTATGGGACACTTATTCCAAGTTGAATGTTGGGAAAACCATCCTAGTGTGGATGTTCATTTGGTTTATTATGGTTAAGGAAATCGGCAAAGGCAATGGTTAAGGAGATTTGAAAGGAAAAGTGGAATTTATTGGCATTTGTTTATGGAAATCATGGAAATTAGGAGAAAATTAAGATGAAAGTTCACAAGTTGCATGTGAGGAGGAAAATGAAGGAAAATAATGTAAAATGAAGAAATTAGAGGCCTCATTGATAAACAAGATTTTGAGGATCAATTGGTACCTTTTTTTAGTTAATTTTTGGAGCTCTTTCTCTCTATTCTCTCTCTCTCTCTCTCTCACTCTTGGACGCTTAATTTTCTTGTAGCATTTCAAAATTGGATCAAGAAAGGAAAAGAAGGAAAGAGGAAGAAAAGATCAAGAAAGGAAGAGCAGTATCAAGTAACTACAAAAGGATTCTTTGCATGTATCGATTTGCATGTGTGGCCTCCTTACTATATTTTACATGCATGGTTATGCATGTGTATTCTTGGTTTGCTTGTTTTCATTGGCATGGGATTCTCCAGGTGTGACAGTGTTTTTAGAGCTAGCTTTTCCATTTTTGGATAGCCATGGTGTGATGGGGTTCTCATGTTTTTGTTGAGTTGCATTTTCGGATGGATTCGAAGATGAGTGAGGTGGATCTATGAATGAAAGAACACATGGCCTAGTAACCCCTTAACTAGATTATGGGTTATGGTAAAGCCATATTTTGTGTTGCCTCAGTGGGACTAGGAATCATCGACCAGTGAATGTAATGTTATACGGTAAATCCTAGAGGTGGGTGCTCTAGATGATGCCTAGGAATCCAAAAATGGGATATATGATAAATCCTAGAGAGTGTAGTCTTAGTTAGGGCCTAGTGATCTAGTGTAGAATGTTGTAAAGCCTAAATACTAGGAGACGGGAAAATTCTTCACAGTGTGGGTGGAGAAATCCAGTGGCATCCATGCTTGTTTTGGCCTAGTGATCTGGTGGAGATCATTGTAAATCATTTTACTACATGTTTCTTGTTTGGGCCTAGTAATCCAATGTGGATTGTGGTAAAGCCTAGTTTCTATTGATGAGGGTGAGGTGGTCTAGCCTCGAGAAGCCCTTGTTGGTTCTTTTGGTTTGAGTCCCACATTCATTCTTGGAATATAGAACGAGGGTGATTGGCTGAAGAGAAATTTGGATCAACCAATCTATGGTCGGGTGGATCGTGGTAGTCCCATACTAGGTTGGCTTTTGCATCCATTAATAAGAGGTCCTTTCCTTGGTATTTTATGTGTAAATGTATTGGTCTATATTTGGATTCTATGGCTAATGTATCCTTGACATTTCTATTGCTATTATGCTAGTTATAAGCATGTATTAGACAGTGATGATGCATGGATCTCATCATGTTTTAAGTTGTAAATGAATGAAAAATGTATCTATGAACTAATAGATGATAATTGAGCTAATGATATAACATAACAATGCTTCTTAGTGATTCTCAGATAATTATGAGACCCATACGCTCAGATTTGTTGTTTAAACCTATAGATTACATATTTGTGACATGATTGACCAAATTTTTGTCATGGCTAGTAGGGGTTGTGTTAATTCCTTGTTTAAATAATTGCATTCATATCATTATTCTACTGTTATCTTTCAGCTCTGAAAGTTTCATGGAGTTATGGGCAGTGATTTGGGCTCTCGGACTAAAAAAGTGGCACATAAATTGGGGTCGTAGGCTCAGAACTACTCGGAAAAGTCCCCAGTCACATGCATACCCATTTTGTGTGTGTGACTGGAGGTTTCTAGTCGCACTCTTTCCCATGTCAAGGCAACGACTTGGGGATTGATGCATGAAAAGGCTAGTTTCATTCAAGGGCTAGCCTCGTGGATGGTTGGGATGGTTATTGAGCATCCTGTAGTAGGTGCAGAAGGTCTGTGTAGTTGTGTGGTGTCAGTTTCACTTCCTTAAGGTAACTGGGAGGTTGAATAAGATCACCATAGCCTCTTGTCACATGTTTACCCCGATTGGCCGGTTACTTGGGTAGATATGGGAGGAGGGTGTTACAGCAACCCTCCTATCAAGGGGTTTGCAGGGGGAAAATGGCCTCCCTGCATGAGTTCTAGAGAAGCACCCCATGATTTTTTTTAATGCAGACCCAATAAAAGTTGGGTGGACCCAAGGATGGGAGGTGGACGCAAAGATTGTGGAAAAACCTACCCATGGTTTTTGGCATGGTTTTTTCACATGGGTTTTGGCATGGTCCTCCTTTTTCGGAGGTGAAAACCACCTCAGAAGAAGGTGGGGATGTGTACGTTTCTTCTTCTTCAAGTACATGTGTTTATCATGAGGTGATGGTTGATGAAATGACATCATTGGACAAAAATGAGGCTTGGGATCCAATGGAGTTATCGACTGGAAGGAAACACATTGACATCAAATTGGTTTTTAAGAAGAAGATGAATGCATAAGGTTAGCTGGATAAATACAAAAATTGATTGGTAGAAAAAGGTTATTCCCAGGTGTTGAGAATTGATTTTGGGGATAATTTTTCTCTTGTTTCCAATTTAGCTTCTATTAGATTAATTTTATCTGGTGTTTCTTCTTTTTATTTTGAGGTAGAACAAATGGATGTGAAGAAAAAATTTCTTCATGGGGATCTGGAAGAAGATACTACATGAAACAACCATAAGGCTTTGAATTGAAGGTTAAGAAAGTATTTGTATGGGTTAAAAAAATCACCAAGGATGTGGTATCAGAAATTTGATACATATATACAGGTACTTGGCTTCACAAGGAGAAAAGTGGATCATTGTTTGTATTTTAAATTAATTGGTGACTGTGTTATTTATTTGGTCTTGTATGTGGATGATATGTTGTTGATTGGAAATGAAAAAGAAATTATCTAGGATTTGAAGACCCAATTGTCCTACAAATTCGACATGAAGGATATTGGGCATGGAAATTAAACGAGATCAACAAAAAAGGAAGCTTTGGTTAAACTAGAGGAAGTATATCAAGACAATATTATAGAGGTTTAATATGCAAGATAGTAAACCAGTGAAGGTTCCTATTCCTGTAGGTGTAAGGTTATCTATTGAACAGTGTCCTAAGAAAAAAGAAGAGGAAGAGGACATGTCTCGTGTTCCATATGCGAGTGAAATTGGTAGCCTGATGTATGCAATGATCTGTACTAGACTAGACATTGCATATGTAGTGGGAGTTGAGCAGGTTTATGTCAAAACCAGGGAAGGAGAATTGGATAATAATGAAGTGGGTTTTCAAGTATTTGTGTGGCATTGGTGATTATGGTTTTTTCTACCGAGGAAGACCAAGATTAAACAAAGTTTTGGAAATTTGTGGATTTGTTGATGCATTGAAGAATTATGTGAGCACTAAGAATTTTTCTTGGTGCAGAGAAATAATGGGTGTTGCGAGTCTTTACCAGTGGCTACATTAGAGAAATTTTGAGGTCTAAAATGAGCCTCCTAAGAAAAATGTACAACCAAAATAAACTTTTCAAGAACTAATAGGATTCAAGATGATGTCAACCATGGGGGATGATTCACCATTTTTGGGGTTAAAAAGTAAAATGATTAAAAAATAATAAAATAATAAAACTACATTTTCAACTTTTATTTTCAACTTATCTCCATAAGGGTTTACTTAAATTTTGAATGGGAGTACTCATTGGATGAAAAATTTAATTCCTCATCCAAGTAGTACCCATGTTGCATACTTTTGATGGACCCTGTTACATGAAAAACGAGAAATACATCAAAAAACATGGTTGTAATCACATTTTTCATGTATTTCTCATTTTTCATGTATCAAAATCCATCGAAAGTATGCAACATGGGTACTCCTTAGATGAGGAATCAAATTTTTCATCCAATGATTGTTCCTGCTTGAAATTTGAGTAAACCCATAGGGAGATAAGTTTAAAACATGAGTTGAAAAAGTAGTTTTTCTCTTTTTCCCCTCTAAAACTTGATGATGTAATCTAATATAATTTTATTATTTCCACTATTATTTTATAATTTCCTTAGGAGGCCCATTTTAGACCTCAAAATTCCCCTAATGAATCTCTCCTGTGAACCCCTGTGTAGAAAGAAAAAACAAAAGTGGGATAACGTTGGATGTGTGTTATATTCTTTCAACAACTAGTCCCACGCAATGTATGTTGTGCTGAGTGCAGCGGGTGGGGGTAGTATCCCTCCTTGTCGAGGGGCTTGCAGGGGGGTCATAGCCCCCATGCATTGGGTTCAGGGCAACGCCCCTGAAAAAAAAATCACGTATACTCAATAATAGTTGAGTGGACCCAAGGATGGGGGGGGTGAACCCAAATATGGTGGGTGAACTTACCCATGGTTTCGTGCATGTATTTTTCACATCGTTTTGTGCATGGTGATTTTATGCCCATGGTAGTTTGTAGATTCGTTCAAGGGAACTATAGTCATGTTCTAATCCAGGGTTAATGGAATGGGGTTAATGAATGCTTCAACATGTATATATATGTATTGTAACATTGAAAGGAACATAATGAAAAATCAATTTGTAGTCTCGGTTTTTGGATCCACAAGAAAATATACATGTATATTTTTTTTATGTTCTTGTTCTTGCCATTGTTTATTTTTTTGTTTTAAGAATTCGTTTGTAGGTAATTTTTGTATAGGTTTAAAACCTACAATTTTAATATTTCTACAATACTAATTCACCCCCATCTCTTAGTATTTTCCTAGTTACTAACATTTGGTATTAGAGATTCTAGGTCACTTCATATTATTTTAACAACTAGAAGAAATATCAAGGACCATGGAAAGTCAGGAAGGAGGATTTACCAATAGGAACCCATTTTCAATGGAAAAAACTATGTGTTTTGGAAAGTGAGGAAGAATACCTATATCCAATTGGTTGGAGCTGATGTATGGGATGTTGTGGAAGATGGATCTCAAAATCCTCCAGTAATGATTACAAAAGATCAGAATATAGAATTTACATATAATGCAGAAGAAATGAATGCACTACTTTCTAGTCTACCTGAATTAGAACTAGTAAGGGTTATGGATTTCTCAACAAAAAAGGATATTTGAGACAAGATGAGTGACTTCTATGAAGGATAAATCAATCTAAATCAAGCTAAACTTCAAGGTTTTAGAATGAAATTTGAGTCTTTAAGGATGCATGATGTGAATAAGTTGCAAAGTACTTCTTAAGAGTCGATGAAGTTGTGAACACTATAAGAGGCCTTGATGAGAAATTAGACAAACCTATAGTAGTTCAAAAGTTGATAAGATATATCCCCGAGAGATTTAATTGCAAGGTATCAGCCATTGAGGAGATTATAGAATTGAAGACTCTCATTTTGGACCAATTACTTAGTACACTCACTAATTATGAGATGAGAATTTTAAATGGAAAGGTTGTAGTAAAGGAGTTAGTTTTCAAAGAAGATAAGAAACCCAAGGTAGATCACGATGATTCGTGTTATGAATCATATGAAAAAGAATCCAATTTTTTGAGGGAGCTCAAGAAAATCTCATGCAAGTATAAATTAAGTTACCTTTTAAGTGCTTTAATTGTGGTAAAGTTGGTCACTATGCTTTCAAGTGTCCTGAAAGAAGAAAAAGGAATATGATCCTAGAAATAAGTTCCACGAAGGTGCATGGAAAGCTCTATAATGTCCTAATTTTTTACATCTAATCATATATTACCCTATGTTTTACAAGCCTTAAGAATACCTTCATGTACATATTTTGGTTTTTACTATTATATTCATAAAGAATATGGATATGGAATTTCTTATCTTTAAAAATGTTGGTAGAATTAGTATTTTTATATTTAATGTTGAATTTCGTGATATCCTAAGGATTTATTTTATATTTTGCTAGCCTCTAATGAATTATGTAGTGCACATGCTAAAAATAGGAGACATGTGATTTGGTTACAGATTCCCGCACTAAGTTCGAGATTCCTGCACTAGGGTTCACATTGTTGAACAAAGAGTTAGTTGACAGCCTTGCTGAATATTTATTTGGATTCCTAGGAAGGAAAAACACACTCATCTCTCCTGATTTTCAGTAAAAATATGACATATTACAACCTCCCTCCAAATGAACTTGACTCGATTTCGAAACTGATCTCAATGTTCAATAATAGTCGATTGAAGACCGATTGTTAGGAATATTGTTAGACTAGTTTTCTATTTTATTTTGTTGTATAGGATGAATATAGTCATTATATCCATTGTAAATGTCTACATATTCCAGACTATGTGATGTAATGGGTTAGCGATACTACAATTATTTTTATGATGTCAAAATTAATTCAGGTATTGCCAGATCTCTCTAGAACTGGACTACCAAGCATCAAATGTACTAAACTAAGATTTGATTAATAAGTAATCTTCAATTCCAATTTTAAATATTATTTGTATTCAATCATGTTAATGTAATTTAGTATCCTGTACTTTACACTCTTTCTCACAAGGAAATGAGTTGGTTGGTCAGGGCCCAACCAACCCAACTCATTATCCTCTGTTAATTACCCTCATTTGTTTGATTTGATCTATATGATTGTGGTGTGTGAGATTTATTATCTTTTTGTTTACATAAGCCTGAAAAAGTGGTTTGAAGACTATTCAATATGTGTTTTATTTGAGAATGAAATAACCTAGATTTGGAAGAAATCACCGTGTTCCTTTGAAGGTTTATTGTGTTATTCTTTATTTGAGTTTTTTGAGCTTGGTAAATCCTTTAAAGATCATTCATAAGTGTTTTTGAAATGATTCACTTTAATATTGATTCCAAATTTAAATCTTTCTTCTGTTATGAGCGTATTGATAGTTGAAGGAATGTGAAAGTCAGGGTTCAATGTCGTAACTACATAGATCTCTTTGATTGAAACCTTATCCTACACTTATACATTTTATTTCAGAGTAAATCCTTGAGTGGCTTTCAGAACCCTTATGTGTTTTAATAAATCACTATAATATTATGGACTTGTAAATTTTGATGGTTTGGGGAATAGGGTTTTACAAATTGAACAAAATATATTTTTATTTTATGGTTCCTATGTTACTTTAGGTATTCAAAACGAAAATTAATATGATGTTGTTATGAGAATACAAGCATATCGATTTTGAAAGACTTTCACTCTGAAAAATTACAAGACCAAGGTATATTAATTGTACAGTGCTCTAATGCAGGAATAGAGCCTCAGGGTATTTTCTGATCGAAAGGAATACTTGTCCATTGATTTGTTTTCTATGGTTTGTGATAAATCCAAGTCATTGGTGAATACGTTGATAATATATATTACAGTTGAAGTGATTGTGATTACCTAGTCTTTTATGGTGGTTAAATAGGAACGAAAAGAATAGAGTATCTTAAATGTTGCATGAATGAGATAGTTTCATTTGGTGATCCATGATTTGGTGTGAGAAAGGGGTTTATAAAAAGAGTGAGTTTGTTTCTATATTTCTATCTTTCTTTAACTTGGTTTGTTTTATTTCTAGATGAGTTATTGCTTTCTTTTCACAGATCTCCATTTAAAGAACAAATTCATTTTAGAGTTTGGAATATTTTTTGATCGGTTTGATGAGGATGAAGTATTATTGATTATGCATGTTTTATGGTTGATGTAACACATCAATAGGTTATGTTATGTGTGAAACGTTTTAAAAGGGAGAGTGGTGAAGAAATTTATATCATATATTGCATATAATAAAGGAACACGATTGATTAAAAGTCCATGAATGATTTGGTCACCTATGTGATTTCAATGAATGTATTTTTGAGTTATTGATTGAAACTTGTGTTTATTTTGAGGATTTTATGTCATTTACGATGTCAGTCTGCTTGAGGTGTTTATGACCAAGGTGGCTAGTAACCATATTGATCCTGCAATTTCCATAACAACTAGCATAGGAACAGAAATCAATTTTTTCATTCTTTTTACTTTTCCAGAACTTAGAAAGATTGAATATTTGGTTGGAGATTGATTTTGGTTTTGAAGAGTTTTCTATATACGTAAAATTTAATGTGTAGATCCTAAACTTCTCATGACATTTACTAAATCACAAAGACTAAAATCTACTCTACCAATCCGCGGAAGTAAATTCGTGATCGAGAACAAAAATAACTAACATGCATTAAGATTCAACACATATACACATAGATATATATATATATAGGGGAGAACAACTTCTTAAAATACCTTACTATCTGTATTGCATTAATTAAAGCATCTAGATGAATACAATATACTCTACTCAACCTTGAGCTCAACTTACACCTGTATCTTCTATCCTCTTCTTGCTTGACTAACCTTGGCCAATACTTAGCCGAAATTTCGAGCCTCCAAGCCCCTACTTCCTTGCATTGTTCCTCAAGGAATTAACCCCTATTATTTAGGAAATTCCTCAATCTGGATTGTGAAATTCCATTAGGTCCTTATCTAACTGCATGCATGACCTATACAACTTGGAATAGTTTACAATTGATAGTACACTTCCTTTGAACTCTAATCTCAACTGGGTAACTCGAATTTTGTGCACACGAGTTAATTTAGGTTGATTGATAATCTAATTGGTTAAACATTAAAGTTACACCCCGCTGTTAGACCTCCCACTAGTTCCTCCAACACTTGGAACTAGTTTAACTGACTTTGACTCAATTTAACTGAATTAAATTGTTACAGTTGAAACTAACTCAACCTAAGCTCCTAAAATTTAGGAATAATTGTACACAACTCAAGTTTATGCAGCAAACTCAAATTACTAAGCTAAATGAGTGAAAACAACTATTTCAACTCTGTTAACTCATTCAAGTTGTCTGTTAACGTGGAATTTCTATTTTCTCCTCAATTAATCAAGGGAAAATTAAATTAGGAATTTCTTGCTGCATTTTCAACACTCCCTCTCAGAAAGAAAGGGATTCACAACTACCCTGATCCAGCACCTGCGAAATTTACTACATGCAACACTTCTCTCTGTTGTTGTTGCTACTATAACATTTGCAACTAAGAAACATACATAAAAATAAATAAAAATAATGACTAAATCAATCTGCAACTGTCTACTGGGAAAATTGTGCTCCTACTGACTCTTCTATTGAGCCTCCTTCTATGTTTTCAACACTTCTTTGCACTCCTTAGTATTTGAATGAAATTGATCCTTATGCTACTGAATACTATGTGCCCCTTTATCAAGTTAATCATCCATGAGACAAAAACACCTCAATGGACCCTCCCCAAATTTCTGCACTCTTGGGACTATTGATTCACATCATCCCACCTTACTCCTAGAGCTATGGTTTCATGCATGATGAAATATGATCTAATCATATTGTTGTTGCTTCAACACTGCTACTACAACTACTGCAATTATGAATCTTATGTCCCCAAATCTTGAAGTAATAGCTTCCATAGGGTTTCTCCCTTTGAAACTAGACTCCCTTTAAGTCTCGATCTCCCTGTGGGAAATATCTCTGCACCTAAAATTTCCAATATCGATAACCACAACTCCTTTTTGTGTCACTAAACATTGTCTCAATGATCTGCTCACTAGCAACCTTCTAGCTCCATTAAGAAGTCTACACATAGGGTCTTCTAGATCTGCCCTAAACTAGGGTTTCATCAACTCTGCCTCTTAACATCTCATTAGTTCTTCAATGATCACTGTAAATTAGGACTTCAAAGACTGGTTCTATTGTTAATCCTACTCTGATACTATGTAGAAACTAATGTGTAGATCCTAAACTACTCATGAAATTTACTAAATCATAAGACTATAATATACTCTACCAATCTGCAGAAGTAAATTCATGACCGAGAAAAAAAATAATTAACATGAATAAATATTCAACAAACATACATAAAGATAATTAAATGGGAAATAAACTGCTAAAAACCCCTTACTATCTGTATTTCATTAATCAAAGAATCTGGATGAATACAATATGCTCTGCTCAACCTTGAGCTCAACCTACACCTGTATCTTCTTTCACCTGCTTCCCTAACTAACCTTGGCCAATACTTAGCCAAAATTTCAAGCCTCCAAGCCCCTATTTCCTTGCATTTTTCCTCATGGAATTAGCCCCTATTATTTAGGAAATTCCTCATCCTGCATTGTGCAATTCCATTAGGTCCTTCTCTCACTACATGCATGACCTGTAGAACTTGGAATAGTTTACAAATGATAGTACACATCCCTTGAACTCCAATCTCAACTAAGTGACAAGGATTATGTGCATGCATGAGTTAATTTAGGTTGATTGATCAGTTAACTAGTTAAACATTAAAGTTACAACCCATTGTTGGACCTCCCATTAGTTCCTCCAATAGTTCGAACTAGTTTAACTGATCTTGACTCAGTTTAACTGAATTAAATTGTTGCAACTAAAATTAACTCAGCCTAGTCTCCTAAAATTTAGGAATCATTGTACATAATTCAAGTTTGTTACCCCAATTCGAATTAACTAAGATAACTTAGTGATAACAATTATTTCAACTCAGTTAACTCATTCGAGTTGTCTGTTGATGTGAAATTTTTACTTTCTCCTAATGTAATCAAGGGAAAATTAAATTAGAAATTTCTTACTGCATTTCCAAAAATAGCTTCTTGGAATTATAAATGTTGTTCCTTGAAGTGTATGACCCATGGTTTGATAACTAAGTGTTTAGGAAAATATTAATACCCAACATTTTGGCATCATTGCCAGGGAAGCGCTTGGAGAAGTTCTAGTAAATTCTAGTTGAATTTCTTTTCAGCAATAGAGGTAAGTTCTACATTGTTTTTGTTAGCAGGTGTGTGATTCTATTGCTGAGTTATTAAGGAGGGGTTATTTATTTTGGATTTTTGTAGGTACACTTTTTTTGAGATAGCTGCAACATTAAAAATGATCTTGATTTTTCCCATCAAATTTTTTTACAGTTTTGAAATTTTCTGATTTGATTTTTCTTTTAAAAACATGAAGAGGTAGAAGGCATAGAGGTCCAAAGCCTGAGAAGGTTAGATAAAACACTAATAACTTGGAAATATTTTCTTCTCTCTTTTGGCCTTCTATTGTAGGTAAGAAATTTAGGTGTACCCAGACCAACAAAGCTAGTACTTTACACCTGGACTCTGATGACAATAGTTCAGGGGTATCACAACCAGTGGCAGGGAGGAAAGTGACTTTTGTAGCTGAGGGAATAGATTTAAAACACATTCAACCCTCAAATTTCACAAGAGGTGGTTTTCTTGGACGAAATAATATGGCATGAGGATGTAAATGGTGAAGGAAATGGTTAAAATAAGCCACTAGAAGAAAAATCCACATTTGGATTCCCAATTGTGGACCTTGATACAATGGTACAAATGAAGGATATATCACCCTCAGTTCTACCTCATTTCCATGGTAAGGTACATGAGGGCCCTGATGGTTTTATTTTTGAATTTGACATGTCATGTAGGAGTTATGACATATTCATTGGATGCCTAAAAACTACAATGTTTACCCGCTACCCTTAAAGAATCAACTACACATTGGTTTATGGGGTTGGGGGGACACACTATAACTAATTGGGATCAAATGAGGAGGAATTTTTTGAGTAAATATAAAGAATATTGTCAAACCCGAGATATGCAAGATGATATCTTTACAATAACAAAGAATAAGGAAGAGAGCTTAGAGGACTATCTCAAAATATTTTTATATATCTTTCAATGGTCCAAACACAGATTTGATATTGGTACTGTCAAAACCTTAATTTTATGAGGGCTTTTGGATGATTCCATGAATAAATTGAATTTGTTAGGACATGGAGATATTTCTCAAGTCACTTTTGACCAAATTTGTGACTTGTGCAAGAATTTTTTACATAGTTAGTTCAGATCCGGTAAGGGAATTAGAAGCAATTTTTGAAATACCAAATCTGGATCTACTAATGCTATGATTATTGGACTTGAAAATAAAATGGATAACATGAAAATTGAGATAATTAATATGGTTAGTAAGAAAATAGATTCTTTAAAATTTAAAAAAAAACTAGCAAAAGAACACGAGTCATTGTCCATTAATATTTTTCCAAAGTTTAGAGATAAAATTATTTTACGTGAACATCCTGCAGATGTAAAAATTTCTAATAGTTGTGTGATATGTGCATGTAAACATCCTATAGAAGAATGACCATAATTCTTGTATTGAAAGTAGCATTTGAAGAGGATAATTCAGTACCTAAACCATTGCACGCCATGGGAGCATCGAAATCATGGCCTCAGGTAGGTACAGTTATGCATTCAGAACCTGCACCGTATTTTTATGGTTATCATGGGTCACCATAGTATCCTTATCAGAATTTGAATTATTCTCGGTCTTGGCAACAAGGGTATTATTCAAAACTTGGACAGTCTCCTCCTCCTTGGCAACAAGGATGGAGAGGGCCATCACACTCTCATCTTCCTTACCCTATGCCTCCCATGCCTACCAAGATTTAACCTACACAATATGCATCATATACATTAGCACAACCATATTTTCCAGTTTCTCTTCCTTAGCAGATCCAGATTATGCCACTACCTTTATATTTTCCACCTCCATTAAGAAAACCCAAATTTCTGCCACAAATTGTTCCCAACCCGAACAATAAATTAGTACAAATGATTCATTCTATTGGACCTTTACCTTTCCCTACTAATCAGACTATGCTAGTTGGGTTCTGTCACCTACAGTTGAGATCGGGAAGGGTGGTAAAATAGAAAAAACAAAAACAGAAACAACCTGCGATGATCATTAAGGAGGAAACTCCTGATCAATGTCAAAATGGCACCACTTCACATCCTATTATTTTAAATTCAACGTCCTCACCTTCTTCTTCAAACCAACATCCCTATCCAAAGAGATTAGTTATAGAGAAAATTATTCCTCCCCCTGAGTTGGACATGGTTGTTGATTTTAGGAATATATGTATCAATATTCCTCCACTTTAGGCTTTAAAAAAGATACCCATTTATGCTAAAACTGTTAAATATATTTGTATAAAAAATATAGGTAGGAAGAGAGTGGAGCCCCATACTATCTAGTTTGTTGGGAGAGTGGTTGTGTTGATGAAACGATGTGCTCAAGTTGAGAAATATACTGATCTTGGAAACCCGTTTGTTTCTATTCAGATAGGTGAAATGCTTATTCCAAAAATTTTGATTGACCTTGGAGTGGCCATCAATGTGATGACCAAGCAGACTATGGAGCAGCTTAGGCTAACTCACATACATCTAACTCCCACTATGCTAGAATTAGTTGACTATTCGAAAATTAAACCAGAGGGTGTATTGGGTGATGTGTTCGTATGAATATATTCATGGGAAGACCATGTGGAATTTATTGTCCTACAAGCCAAAACTCCTAGTGAGGGGAATCTCTTGATTTTTTTATGACCATGTCTTGCTACAGTTGATGCTTACATTGTTTGTCACTCTAAAGACATTCTTATTGCACATGGGGACTTTAGCAATAAGGTCACCATGTACCCTCATTCCAGATCTATTCAGGAGCTACATGATTCCCTGTGGTTAGATGATGATAGTAGTGATGAGGAAACTTAGTTCCTCTCCATGATAGACTAGATCTACCAGTATGTTGAGTGTACTAAGGAGAGCCAGACCCATGAATTCCTTGTTAACTTGGACACTATGCAAGATTTTGAGCCACTTTATTAGATATTCAATCCAAGATTTCAAGAGAATTGTGGTCCAAAATCCTCGTCACCACTACAAAAGCTCATAACTACCACAAATATTTGCGAGCCAAACACAACACTTGTTTAGGTGATTCCAGGAATGTAGGTTTTAACCCTGAACAAAAATTATCTACACATGAATCTTATAATAGAAAATAAACAATAGCGAGAGCATAAAACATAAAACAGATAAACACAAAGATTTTCCCCTGCATCCCAAATCAGGACGACCAGCTTGATTTTTCATTATATTCCATTTAGTGTTACAACACATATATATACATGCCGAAGCATACATAAACCCCAATCCATTAACCCTGGATTAGAACATAACCGTAGTTCCCTTGACCGGATCTACAAAATACAAGCGGCCGAAAATCATCGTACCCCAAAACCACGTGCAAACTCATGCACAAAACATGGGTGGGTCCGCCTATGAGTGGGTCCACACACCAAAACAATTTTCGCTAGGGTGCTGCCCCGGACCCCAACAGTGGGGGTTGCCTCCCCCCTTGTGACCCCCCTGTTACACCCGGCGCAATGTACAGTGCGTGGGGCTAGTCGTGGAAAGAATATAACACATACCCAACATTCTCCCACTTGTTGTTTTCTTTCCACAAGGGGCCAGAGGAGAGCTTATTCATTGGGCCAATTCTTGAACACCCATTGTTTCTCTACACCAAGAGAACTTCTGAGTGCTCATAGACTTCATCAATGCATCTGCAACATTCTTCAAAGTGTCCACCTTTACCAGCAACACCCTTTTAGCCTCAACCATATCTCTAACAAAGTGATATTGAACATCAATGTGCTTTTTCTTTCAATGGTAAGTAGGGTTCTTAGCTAATAAAATCTCACTTTGGCTATCAAAGTCTATCCTTATAGCTTGCTGTAACAACCCCATACTTGAACACAATCTCTGCAACCAAACTACTTTCTTGCTTGCATGAGTGGCTGCTATGTATTCTGCCTCTGTAGTTGAAAGAGCCACTACAAACTGTCTTTTACTCATCCAACTGACTGCGCCTCCAAATAGGTTAAACACATACCCACTTGTAGATCTTATTTGGTCCAGATCTCCAGCCCAGTCTGCATCAACAAAACCATGAATGTCCAAAATTCTTTCCAATCCTGGTCTTCCCTGGTAGCACAAGCCATAATCACTAGTGCCACGTAAATATCTGAAAACCCGCTTCACTGCTGTCCAATGCTCCTTCCCTGGGTTTGACATAAACCTGCTCAATAATCCCACTGCATGTGCAATGTCTGGTCTAGTACAGACCATTGCATACATCAGGCTACCCACTGCACTTGCATATGGAACACGGGACATATACTCCTCTTCTTCTTGTGTCTTGGGACACTGTTCAACAGACAGCTTTACACCTACAGGAATAGGAACATTCACCGGTTTACTATCCCGCATATTGAACCTCTGCAATATAGTCTCGACATACTTCCTCTGGTTTAACCAGAGCTTCCTCTTTGCCCGATCTCTCTTAATTTCCATGCCCAAAATACAGTTTGTAGCACCAAGATCCTTCATGTCGAATTTGGAGAACAGTTGGGTCTTCAAATCTTGGATAATTTTTTTGTCATTTCCAATCAACAACATATCATCCACATATAATACCAAATAAATAACACGGTCACCAATTAATTTAAAATAAACACAGTGATCCTCCTTGCTTCTGGTGAAGCCAAGTCCCCGTATATAGGTATCAAATTTCTGATACCACATCCTTGGTGACTGTTTTAACCCATACAGAGACTTCTTCAACCTGCATACCAGTTCTTTCTTACCCTTCACCATAAAGCCTTCAGGTTGCTTCATGTAGATCTCCTCTTCTAGATCCCCGTGAAGAAATGTTGTCTTCACATCCATCTCTTCTATCTCAAAATCAAATGCAGCAGCAACAGATAAAAGTAATCTAATAGAAGTAACTTTGGCAACAGGAGAAAAAATATCACCAAAATCAATTCCCGGCACCTGGGAATAACCTTTTGCTACCAATCGAGCTCTGTATTTCTCCACCTTGCCTTCTACATTCATCTTCTTCTTAAACACCCATTTTCTCCCAAATGGGTTTCCTTCAAAATTCCTAACTCCACCCGTATCCTATGCCTCATTTTAGGCAAGGATGCCATTTCATCAACCATGGCCTCCTTCCAAAATTTTCCATCCTTCGTATTATACTACCCTAACATTTTTGGATCATCAATGCTTATATTTAAGGCAAAATTGAACGCAAAGCATGACCATACCTTTCGGTTTCTCTTCCGAATTGATTCCCAAGCCGGGAGTTTGTGTGGCCTTCCTCTCCGAATCTTCTTCGTCAGAGAGTCCCATTCATCCTCCTTAAGCTCAACCTATCTTCCTGTGTTCCTTTAGTAGGACTTCATGTTTAACAACATCTTTCACTTCTCTAAACACCACATCTCGGCTGTACACAACCTTCCTTGTTTCTGGGTTCCAAAGCTTGTAACTCTTTAAACCATCCTTATACCCAATAAAGATGCACCTTTCAGATTTATTATCCAACTTGGTCCTTTTCTCCTTTGGAACATGTACATATGCATCACATCCAAATACCCTTAGATGTGAAAGAGAGGTTTTCTTACCAGTCCATACCTCATGTGGGGTCTTATCCTCCAACGTTGATGAAGGTGATCTGTTAACTAAGTAACATGCAGTCTCCACTACCTCTGCCCAGAATTCTTGTCCTAACCCGGTACCACTGAGCATGCTTCTTGCCTTTTCCATCAGTGTTCTGTTCATTATTTCTGCAACTCCATTTTGCTGCGGTGTGGATGGAGTAGTCTTCTATCGTTCTATACCACACTTCTTACATAACTCTTCAAATTCCTTCTTGCAGAACTCCCCACCATTATCTTTCCTCAACACCTTTATCTTCTTCTCTGTCTGGTTTTCCACCAGAGCCTTAAATTCTTTAAATTTGTCAAAGACTTCAGATTTCTTCCTCAAGAAATATATCCATGTATTCCTTGAGAAGTCATCTATGAATGAAATATAGTACACAGACTTTCCCAGTGATGGAACTGACACAGGTCCAAACACATCACTGTGCACAAGTTCTAATATCTTGTTCGCCCTCTTAGCACCAGAAGGAAAACTCACCCGATTCTGCTTCCCATATACACAATGTTCACATAAATCAAAATCCAGAGAGAAATTAGACATACCTTCTACCATACCATTTCTATGTAGTATCCGAAGGCCCTTCTCTCCAATATGTCCAAGCCTTTGATGCCATAGCATGGTCTTTTCTCCAGAGACAGCTAGGCTTTCCACTCCACTTTTAGGAACCACATAACTATTACACCCATCAATAACAGTGCTACCTTGTAGCTTGTACAGAGTTCCAGTCCGAACTCCCCGCATTAATACCAATGCTCCCCGAACCATCTTATAGGCATCTTTCTCGAACACTATTTTTACACCTGCATCATCCATCTTGCTTACAAAAATCAGATTTTTGGCCAATGTAGGAATATGCAGAACACCAGAAAGTGTTCTAATCCTTCCACCTTTCAGCTTCAGCTTGACCCTTCCACGTTCGATGATTTTAGCCTTCCTATCATCCCCTAGGAAGACATCACCATCATATTTCTCATACTCGCAGAACCACTCCCTATGGAGAGTGAAGTGAAAGGATGCACTTGAGTCAATCAACCATGACTCATGATCTACATGTGTATTTGAAGAAGAAGCCAAATACACATCCCCACCTTCATCCGAGGTGGTTTTTTCCTCTGCAGAAGGAGCATCATCAGATCCCTTTCCTTTCTCAGGAGCTTTAGATCTGCATTCCTTTTTGTAGTGCCCTTCCTTTTCGCATTTCCAGCACACCTTTACAAACTTTCCAGGAGATTTAGATCTCCCTCTAGATTTAGATCTCCCACTCGAAACCTTATTCTTGTTTCTGTTCTGGGACCTTCCTCGTACAGATAAGGCATCTCCATTCTGACCCTCCATATTTCTCCGTCTCATTTCCTCCGACAGCAAGGCTGAGACAATGTCATCAAATTCAAGGTAGTTGTATTGCTACCTATTGCAATAACCAGACTGTCCCATGAATCTGGTAGAGAAAACAACAAGCTGATGCACTTATCTTCATCTGAGATTTTAATATCAACAGATGACAGCTGACTTACCACAGTATTGAAGGCGTTCAGATGCTCTGTCACCGAGTCTCCATCCTTCATCCTCATGTTATACAGCTTTTTCCGCAGGAACAACTTATTCACCAGAGACTTAGATTGGTACAAAGTCCCAAGTTTTTCCCACAAATTCTTTGTCGTAGCTTCCCCAGATACATTCAACAATACTGAATCTGAGACACACAACCGTATTGTGCTCTTAGCCTTCCGATCTAGTTTCTTCCAGTCTTCATCTGACATTGTTGTTGGTTTAGTACCTGGATCTACCGCGATCCACTGATCTTTATCCACCAGCAGATCCTCCATCTTGAGCTTCCACAACTCAAAACTCTGACCATTAAATTTCTCAATCTCCATCTTCCCGCCGCTCGCCATCTTCTTTCACAGCAAGAATCGATCCTGCACGGATATCCCCGCGAACGGGGTCTCGGTAGAAAAAAACCCTACGACGACGAGCATCCCCTTGGGCAGAAGCCTGACTGCGATACCAAATGTAGGTTTTAACCATGAACAGAAATTATCTACACATGAATATTAGAACATAAAATAAACAGTAGCGAGAGAATAAAACATAAAACAGATAAACATAGATATTTTCCCCTGGATCCCAAATCAGGATGACCAGCTTGATTTTTCATTATATTCCTTTTAGTGTTACAACACATATATATACATGCCGAAGCATACATAAACCCCAATCCATTAACCCTGGATTAGAACATAACCGTAGTTCCCTTGACCGAATCTACAAAATACCAAGGGCCGAAAACCATCGTACCCTAAAACCACGTGCAAACTCATGCACAAAACATGGGTGGGTCTGCCTATGAGTGGGACCCCAACAGTCGAGGCTGCCTTCCCCCTTGTGACCCCCCTGTTGCACCCGGTGCAACGTACAGCGCGTGGGGCTAGTCATGGAAAGAATATAACACATACCCAAAAGGAAAATATTTGCATATTATTCCATACATTGACTCATCTCAACAAGAGCAACTTGTGAAATTGCTGCAAGATCACCTTGATTAAGTTTGTATGGAACTATGAGGACATGAAGGGAATCCCTCCTGAAACCTGCACTCATCACATTTATATTCTGGAAGGTGCCAAACCTATTCAACAACTCCAAAGGTGAATATACTCCACGTGCCAAGATATTTTCAAAGAAGAGCTCCCAAAAATCTTGGATGCTAGTGTTATCTATCATATATCTAATAGCCAATGGGTCTCCCCATTGGTGGTGGTACCGAAAAAGGATGGGAGGTGGCGGATTTGCATTGATTATCAAGAATTAAACAAAGCCACCTTCAAAGAATAGTTCCCACTTCCCTTCATTGATTAGGTACTAGATACCCTCACGGGTAAAAATTACTTATGTTTTCTAGATGGTTTCAATGGTTACAACCAAATACAAATCGCACCAAAAGATCAGGACAAGACCACCTTCTCTTGTCCTTGGGGGACATTCACTTATTGAGTGCTTCCCTTTGGGCTATGTAAATCCACTTCTATATTCTAGTGGGCGGTATTGGCAATTTTTGTTGACCTCGAGTGTGTGGATATTTACATGGATGATTTTTCATTATTTGGTGATTCATTTAAGGAAGCCCTCCATAATTTAGAGAAAGTGATGATTAGGTTCCAAGAGGCCCATCTTGACTTGAGTGATAAAAAGTGCATATTAATAGGAAAAGCAAGAGTGTTCCCTGGCCATATTATTTCTGGGAAGGGTATATAGGTAGATCCAACTAAAATAGAAGTCATTTCACACCTACCAGTACCTAAAACACAATGGGAGCTAAGTGGTTTTTTGGGTCATGCGGGATACTACAGAACGTTCATTGAGAACTTATCTCGGATATCCTCTCCTCCTATTTGGTTGTTGGCTAAGAATAGTGATTTCTCCTAGAATGAAGCTTGCCAATGAGCCTTTGAGGACTTGAAGGGGAAATTAGTAAGGGCACCCATCTTGAGGGGATCTAATTGGTCCCTTCTCTTCCATATCTCCTTCAATGCTTCAGAGACTATCGTTGGTGCAAATTTGGGCCAAGAATAAAATCTGACACCCTATGCCGTCTATTATGCAAGTTAAAACTTGTCTTCTACTTAGTTGGCAGTATTTTCCATTAACAAATTCAAACATTACATTACAAGATATGGAGTTTTTTTTTTTCACACGGGTCATTCTGCAATTAAATATTTAATGAATAAACCTTTTACTAGTGGAAGAGTTCTAATGTTGTAGGAATTTAATATTTATACAATTGATAGGCCTAGTAAACTGAATGTTGTAGCTGATTTTTTATTTAGGCTTAACAATCCAGGTAAAGTTGTTCCTGTTGATGATTTATTTCCATATGAGAATTTGTTTTTTGTGTCTTCTAATTCCCTATGGTTTGCAGGCATAGCCAATTATTTAGCCATGGGAAAAACATCACCACATTTTTTCACTAGAGAAAAGAAGAATATCATCAAAAATACTACTTCATATTCATGGATATAGGGAGAACTCTTTTACATTGGTGTTGATTTGATTAATCGCATGTGTGTTCAAGAGGGAGATATGCTTGACATTCTTAAGGCAACCCATGATGAGCCATGTGGGGCCCACTTTTATGATAAGAAAATAACATACAAAGTATTACATGTAGGCTACTTTTGTCAATATCTTTTTAAGGATTCCAAAAGATATGTCAAAAAGTGTGACAATTGTCATCGGATGGGTCACCCCGTACAAGGAGATGAAATTAATTTATGTCCACAGGTGATGATTAAACCTTTTGAAAAATGGGAAATTGATTTTTTAGGGATAATTTCACCTCCATATTTAAATAAAAGGTATATTTTTTTTTGTATTTATTTTGTCACGAGGTGGGTAGAGGCTAAAGTTGTTTTATATGCTACCGAAAAGTTTATAATTTATTTTCTATTTGAATAATTTTTTGTGAGATTTGGTATGCCTACGAAAATAATTTATGATAATGGAACCTAGTTCACTTATAATCTTGTGAAAGGAATCATGGAGAAGCATAATATATGCAATAGGAAGTCATTAAATTACCATCCACAGGCCAACAGTGAAGTGGAATCTATGAATAAATTGATTGAAACAATCTGTACCAAAACAACTAATATGAACAAAAAGGATTGGGAAAAGAAGTTACTAGAAGATTTGTGGGCATATAGGACTACCTATAGGAATAGTACTGGTCATACACCATATGAACTATTTTATGGGAAGCAGGTCTTAGTGTCGGTCGAGTTTCAGGTTGAGACTTTCAGGACTATAGTTCAGTTAGGTCTAGATCTTTCTGAGGCACAACAACAACATCTTTTGTATATAAACGAGTTGGATGAAAAAATAAGAGACTCCATACAAAAAACTACTTTTATCCAACAACAACCATGGAAAATTTTAGGGGCTAATATTTGTAGGTGGGCTAATTTTCCATGGTTTTTCCAAAAAAAAGATTTGCCAATTTCCATTTTTTGCTAAAAGTAATTCGCCCATGTTTTATAATATAAAATTACTTTACCTTAAATATCTCCAAAATTATATAGAGAGTATATATAAAAACACAATAAATTTGAATGTTTTTACAAATATTTCCCAAATATTTTATAGTTTTCATATTAGAGACTAGAAAGATTCATCGAGGTTTCTAAAATTTAAGAAACAAATTCAACCAAGCGATTGGGTACTTCTCTTTGACTCAAATTTTAAAAATTTAAAAGGAAAGTTTCACACTCGGTGGTTGGGGCCTTATGAAGTAGTCATAGTTTTTGAAAACAAATCTATCGAGGTTAAAACATTTATTTATGAGTTCGAGACAATCTTCTCAGTGAATGGGCATATACCTAGGCTATATCAAGATCCCATCAGCAAGGAATAATTTATCAAGCAGGTTCACCAACAAGAGGACTTAAAGATGGTAAGCAAATCAGATCTCCAGCGTACTATGAGTATTCTTTGAGCTACATCTTTTCCAAGAAACAAATAATAATAATAAAAGAAAAAATCTTAAAAAATCATTAAAAAAAATAAAATCATAACTATGAAAACCATCTTGTTGGCACAGTTTTGTAAGGGCCTACTTGAAAACTAGGTTACTAGCGGGTAGATTCTTTATTTTTCAATAAAATGGGATGCTTCTTGAATTTTTATGCATGACTAACCTATCTCTGAGAAGAAGCATGTTTCTACAAGAATTTATGGTGGCAACAGGAAGAACTAGTGGAAACACAACCCTTATCCAAGTTCAAGGAAGGTGACATGCTTAATTTTCATCGAAGTAACACACAAATCCCGCCGCAGTTTAATTGTTTTCATAGGGTTACAACATTATATTTTGACAAAGACATCATCATTCCAGAATTGGGTACTCTTTCATTCCTCTTTTCCCTTTTCTATAGTCCCTCTTAATTCTTCATTATCCCATAAGTGTGTATCTTGCCATTTCTTCTAGTTAATTCCTTAAATCCTAGTTTTGTTTTCCCTCTTCTTCCTTGTCCCTTTTTCATATTTCCCCCTTTATATTTTTACTCTATTATATTTATAAATGTCCCTAGAAATATTCCCTCCCATTCTTTTTATGATATTCCTATCCCTTCTTCTTTATTTCTTATTCTCTTAAGTTCTAACAATTTTCTTGGAAAATCTATGTGATTTAGAGTTAAATGGAAACACACATCTTGGCATTGAAAGTTTCAAAAATCTCAGTAATGTATCAGCTTGGGATAGGCAAATAAAATTCTCATCTTAGAATTACCAATCAAGTTATAATAAGTTTTCTCCTTTTAATTCAGTCCAAGTGAAGGAATTATTTTCAGTACAATAATTATTTTTAGTGTGGGAACAATTCTTTCGTATAAGAATATTCTTATGGAAAGTTCTAAATTGAATTTATTTTTCATATGCATGTGTGAATATTCAATTATTTGAGGACTTCATGCAATTTTTCTATATTTATTAAGTAGTATGGCTAATTATTAAATAAATAACCTTAGTGATACATTAGATGTTAGCATGTTATATAAATATAATCTAACCTGCCTTTATCATAATAAATAAATATTCCTATCCTATTCTAATGTAACACAATTAGTAAAGCTAAAGTATGGTCATGAAGGATGGGATATGCCTATTTTATATCATCATAAAAGGGTAGAGCTTTCGTATGCCAATTCTAAAATCGAGACCTTGATATGATAGTTTTGTTATCCTGTGATCATTTTCCAAATCCTTTCACATGTCTATCAATAAGTATTTGTTTGTTGTTTTGGGGAATTCCACTAACTTTAACAAGATCCACGTACCATCATTTTGGGGTCATGAAAATTATTACAATAATTTGGATATGAAAATATTGGGTCGCAGTGCAGGCATGAAGTTGAATTACTATGGTTTCGGCTATATGCACTATGTGTTAAAGAATCCTTTTCATTCACTAATTCTTGGCTACAAAGAGCTATAAGTTGAAGATTTGGTTATGAAATAGTGTCTCTGGTAATTTTTTCTGAGGTAGTCATATTGTTGGTGTCATGGATCTTATCTAAATGGAACCCTGGCCGATCAAGGAGTTGGAACGAACAATGGAATATGAATCCAGTCTCCTTATATTGCAAGAGTCCAGGTGGTTTCCCTTTCTATATAAGTTTGATGGATTTTATTTAGGAGTGACAAGATATTTCATGCAAGGGTTCAATGGTAAGGTTTATATAGTTGGTGCATTGGTATTTGAAGTTTTAGAACTTGTATTTTCTCAAGAAATTGGATTACCCTGCACTAGTGAGCGATGGTTAAGAAAGGGTAAAATAAAACAAAGGATTTGGAAATTCTTTCTTGATAGGGAAGACTACAATATTGACACAAAGGTTGGAGTTCTAAGGAGCTTCATCATCAAAAAGTGGAGGAACCTATTGTATATTCTAAAAAAATATTTAACCTATGAGGGCCAATACTCCACCTCATTATTATATCATATTTGGCTCTTATTACATTTTGAGTCAGGTCATTTGATTAAATTTCCATATTTCTTGCTTAAAAGCTCAGATAAAATGTATAGAGAAGTACATAAGAGTCTTGATAATAAAATTAGATATATGTTGTGTCATTATGGAATAGTGAAGATCTTGATTGTGGATGAATTAAAGAAAAATGGATCTACATGGGACGATTTTCTAGCGGCCCAACAATTTGGTAATCTTAGGGAGGATATTGATGTTGAAGTTAAACCAGTAGAGGGATGTTCTATCAAAGATAATATCTCTATATTGAAACTTTATAAGAGTAATGGAACCAGTTCTAAGTCCACCCAGGTGAAGAGGGAAAGCTCTAGAACTGTTCCCTCATCTTTTGGGAAAGCACTTGCAGTAAGTTAAGAACTCGTGTTTTCTTTGTCTGATAATGAGAATGACCTAGAGTAGGATCCATGTATGGATAATTAGGTTCAAAACTTCGATAATGAGGATCCCTTGCTAGAAACACATAAAGAACAATTGTTTGTGGAAGAACAAGATGAAAACCTTGATGAGACAAATTCTATGCATAAAGTTTGTGCAAAAAAAGGATTAGATTTCGATGGGTATCCACAAGGTCGTAATGATAAGAAGACATCGCAAGAATTTTATAACGAGCTAGAAGATAAATATCTACCTAGTGACAGAGTGTCAATATTAGGAACGAGGCTGACAATTGAAAAAGGAGACATTTCTACATTGGTGAATGTAGCAACTGCTGCGGAAAAATATGTCACTAGCGTGGAAGACTCAATTCTATAAGGGCGTGAGGATTTGATTCCTCTTTCATTTTTGGTAAAAATAATGAAAAAACAGTGAAAGGTTCAATCCCTAGAGGAGAAGGCTGAAAATTTTGAAGTATTAAATCGTCATTTAAAAATCCAAAATCTGCAACTTAGGGAAATGAATATGGAACTTGTAAAATAAGTGGAATATTTAAAAGACAAAGTTAGAAGATCGAGGGTGTAAGAAAAATTCATGAAAGTCAAGGTCATAAATTATAGGAGGAAATTGAAAAAGACTCATGCTATGGGGTCTGAGATCAACATTCATATTATGAATTGATGAAGTTAGTGCTTTGAGGTTTTATTTTTTTGCAGAGGTTTGTCTTTTTGGTTGTGTGAGGACACCAAACAAAATTGGGTTGGGGGATTTCATGATCTAGAATTATCCTAATTTTGGACAACTAATCCTATATTACCCTTTGTTTTACAAGCCTTGAGAAAACCTTCATGTGCATATTTTTGTTTCTACTATTGTATTCATAAAGAATATGGATATGGAATTTATTACCTTTAAAAGGTTAGTACAATTAGTATTTTTATAAGTGATGTTTTTTGAGGAGGTAAATCCCCTCTGCGGACAGAGGCGATCCCTACTAGCCCAGCAGGGGTCTAGCAACAATCATCAAATGTTACGACGCAAGTTCCTAGTTACGAATAAAAGACCAAAGATCGAGGCCTACCTGGAATCCAATGCTATGATCCGTAGAAGAGAGCGTTCCCGTTCCTCAGCCTCGGCAGATCACGATCCTCCCACGATCTCCGCGGATGGACACCTGCACATGCAAGAAACAACACGGATACAAGAATAAAATCCAGAATATGCAACTATATATCAGTCAGAAAGGATATAACTCATATTAACATAAGTGAAAACAGAGTGGAACCATAACTGTAATCATTCATTAATAAACAATCGAAAGAGAGTACAACCAATGTTCTGACGTCGTGGTCTCCTTTGGATGGGTCTCCAGTCGTTCACGTCTCGCAAAGCTCGCCAGGGAAAGGGAAAACCTCTCCAGAGTCTCTCGACGATAGTCTCCTTACTTGAGTCGGCCTTAAGGGAAGAAAGAGGGCTCTTACAGCACAAAGGCTCTTGGGAATTTGGAGATTCAAAGCTTAGGAACTTCAAGACTAGCTTGCAATGGAATTGAGAAGGCTTTTATAGATGGGGAAGGAAGGAGTTGGGATCCCTATTATTGTGGGATTGGCCCTATCATGAAGGAAGGTTCCATGAGAGGTGGCAAACCACTTCCCTTCCATGGAACTCCTGCAGCCAAACCTCCCAACTCAAGATAGGCAATGGTTTCTGAGTTTGTTGAAACACAACTTCCGCCATCTTTATTTAAAAAACACTCCTTAAATTGGCTGGCGCGACTACTGCTCTGGGACAGAGCGCCAGTTGGCGCGGCTTCTTTGTAGGATTTTCCCCATTGGCGCGAGAGTGATGGGCCATGTGCTGCCTGCGCCCATTTTTCCTTGGAGATATTTTCATGATTTTTTGCAAGGAGAGATGTCTTTAGGGCAATTGAAGCTCATGCTTAGAGAGAATGCATTGATGATGGTTTCAGAGCATGACAATGTTCCTGGTCACAAAATGGGTCCTCCATTGTGCGGGCGGGGAATTGCAGGGACGGTGACAAATTACTGTGTAACAGATGCCCCCTAAAGCATGAGGCCCGAGAGAGAGAGGGGTGAAATGCTTTACGAGAACATGTTCAACTGAAGGCCCGTCGTCGGAAAACCTGCGCAGAAAATACAACTGATATCTCAAGTACATGATGTATGTGTGGTATGGGTGCAGCCATCCGAAATAGAGTATGCTATAATCCGGATCCAGGGTATGGGCGCAGCCATCCGGCGAGGATCAAATAAATAGACTCAGGTATGGTCACAGCCATCCAATCGGTGAGTCATGTACATAATGATAATAATCCACAATCACAGCCTGGATTACAACAGACACAATCCAGGGTCTTGCGCTCCATCTCGACTCGAACAAAGTACAAGTTCAAGCATGCGAATATGTGAGCTAAAGTTGAACATGCAAGAACATCGTCTGATTACCAGCAATTGATGAAAGTTGTTAACAGACGCGAGAGGAACCACCAATAATGACAATGGCCCTCAAGGTACTATAGGTACAATCTATGGCATTTGAATCAGTGAGCTGGTGTCGAACACCCGTAGAATCACTCGATCAGAGGCCAATGATGAAAACCCTCGTCGGGTCGACGAACACATGATGAGGCATGGGAGCTCCAGTACCATAAAGAGTCTCTGAATCAACTTCACGATAATGGTGAAGTGGGGAAGTGACCTTGGAGAAGGTGGGCCATAATGTTCCACATCATCGACACGAGGCAGGAGAACATGATGTTTTTTTTTTAATCAGGATCGTATGAGAATCAGAGGAAGGTTGATATTCGCAGAGGCCAACTTCTCTTGAACATATAAACGACACGACAGTGGACTTGGTAGCATATTTGACATCAACGGATCAGAGGTCATGGTGACAAGGCAATGAGTAGAGGAGAGGTCAAAAAGGATTATCCAAACCCACGGAGGCAAGTGAAAAAACGAGATGAGATGTCCCCAACCCGACACGAATGAAAACAAGTGCCATGTTCAAGAGCGACATACTGCCGACGACAACGACGATGGTTCCATTTTTCCCCCACCATTTCTGGCGACAACCCCAATTATTTTTGATAACAAGCTTGAAGGGGATAGCATATGCTTGTAATATAAGTCCGCCCTTCGGGCAAATCCATCCTAGTGCATTTAACGAGTCCTAGGAAGGAGAAACTCGGAGAACGTCATTTCGACTGGACCCAATGTCATCAGGGTTTAACGAGTCTGACAAAGGAAGAACTCGGCGTCTTTTCATGTTTAGAGAGTTTGAAAAGACAGCAGAAAAGTAAACTCCATAGGTCCCTTTTCGTAGATAGTTCCTCAGATCCAAAAAGGTAGAAAACAATATCCGAGAAAACCTCCTGGTCACAATAGGCTAGGGTATTCCTTTTTCGTAATCAATCTATCCCAGCCCGAAAAAGGGGTAAACGTATACTGGGTAGATGTCGATTCATGTCCATTTTAACGAGATCGAAACGACAAGGGCCTCGGCAATCTTTTCATGTTTAGAGAGTTAGAAAAGAGCTGAAAGATGACTCCACAGTGACTTTTTCGTGTATTTACCGAGTCCGAAAAAGTATAAAATACAACTCGTTTCCATCATTAAAGTCGCAAAAACCTACTGCTGCACATACCAAGCAAGCGTAAAACCCATTTTTGACATAACATATTAAAATAAAAATAACTTTTAAAACTCATTTTATGTCAAAAAAGTTATAAATATGCCAAAATGGTAAAAATAAAATTACATTTAATATTTACCTTGGTAAAAAAGCAGCAACGGTCCATTTGGAGTGAAAACTTCTGACGGCGATTGCGACAGATCCGGTCGACCATTCAGATTCTCGTCCGCTACAGGTAAGAGGTGCCTCCCTGCTCTTCATTTCCATCCATTTTTTAATAGTTTTCCCTTATGTATCAGCCCTATGTGGCTACTCTTTGAAATTTTAGGGCTGCGCTCATTGGCGCGAGTATCGGGCACGGACCCGCGCCAATGGGCTCTTTTATGCAAAGGGCTCACACCACGTGGCACGACTGTTCACAAAACAGCCGCGTCAGTGGCCGAACCTAAAAATTCGAAATTTTAACCAAATTAAATGAAATTTGAAGCCTACCAGAGATCTAACTAAGGGTTTATGACCATGTGGATGCAGGAAACCAAGCAAAATGGTGATTGAATGGAAATAACGAGAGCATGGAGAAGAGGATGAACAGGCCATAGAAAGTGAGGCTTGCATGAATGCCCTCAGAAACTGTGGGCTAAAGAAGTTCTTCCTTACACCCTGTCTACGAGCTCAACCCGAGCTCCTCCAGTATTTGATCAGTATTTGGGATGAACATGAACAAGTGTTCAAGTTGCGAGATCAGGTATTGGAGTTGGAGGTTTCTGATGTGTATTTCATCACTGGATTGTCCCGCAGAGGTCCGATCCCCGTCTTGACTCGAAGTAGACCATCTGGCGAGAAGATGGAAGAAGTGATGGCACGAGTGTGCCAAGGAGCACAAATGGGATCGGGGAGCAAAAAGGTGGATATCCACACTATCCCCGATCTGGCATTGAGAGTTGTCCTACATACCATCACGCGGGCTACAGGGTCACAGGCACCGCACGAGGCCACAAAGGCCCAACTCCTGCTAGCCTCAGAATGCATGAGTCCCTTACTGTTTGACTGGGCAACAGCAGTAACAATAAACATGAAAAGACAGCTCACAAAATGCAAACAAGCTAAACTGAAACAGTTTGGCTATGGTTCCATCCTGGTATCGTTCATTCTGGAACACTTACCAATATTCCAGGGCCAAGGGGCCATAGTAGCAGACCCAATACCACGAGAGCCTAGAATGGCTCGTTGGGCAGCGCTAATGCCCAGAGCTGGAGGCGGCCAACAGATGTCCTGGAGGCCGGAGTTATTTAGGTGGTTACGACGCCAGTTGATTGTTGTGGAGGATTGGCCATATGCAGGAACTGACTTCACCAGAGACCCAAATCTCCCACTGCCAGAAGGAGACGACTGGGATGAGGAGTTGGGTAAGACCTCATGTTTTTTTATTTTTATGTTTTATGTTTTTTTTATTAATACACATTCGTCCTAACACATTTCATATATGTATGCAGATGTACGACCTGAGAGACCAGCTGGGATGTCTCCAATCTCACGGAGGACTCATCTCGCCCCTGATCCTCAGGGAGAGGGCACAGGAGGAGAGGAGTTGATCCAGAATCTCGAGGGCATTGCCCGAGGGATCCCGGACTATGCTCGGCTGGCGGACGTACCGATGGCGTACCAGCATCATACGGTGGGAGTTCCAAGTCAAATCCACCGAATCCTGAGACGCTTAGTGCGTGCAATCACATGCTATCATGAGCACCATGCGGATTAGCTCTTAGGGTTTATACCACACCTATTTTTTGAGATACGTATCGTCTCTGGATGTACTTAAGACGATTATGTATATTTTGACTTTATCTGACACACTCTATGTAAACATTTCGACACACACACACACACACACACACACACACACATATATATATATACATATGACTATTTGGATAGATCTTTTACATGTGATGATGTTTTCTATATGTCATGCAAATTTCTAATACAAATGTAATCTAATGTATCAGTTACATAACAAATGACCCAATGTGAAATGTATTCACACAATGTATCTGCTCACACATTTCATTTTTATGCAAGCTTAAAAGCACATATGAACACACACATATGCAAACTATTCTTGAAATGAGGGATACGGGCATGCCCCCAGCATGGTGTCTCAATTCGAGGTGCATGCCCCCCAAGCTTCAGTCCATTGAAAATGGAGTGAAGGTTCAAAACAAAAAGTCGAATTGAACATGCTCGTGTTTCATTATTTTAACAAGGTTGACACACTTAAAAGAACTATCCTCAAACAGCTTGTTTCATTGTTTTTAGGAGCTCGACACAAGTGGAGGAACTATGCTCCGAGAACCTTTTTTCATTTTTTAAAGAGCTTGACACAGGGAGGAAATCGTGCTCTAACAGACTACTCATTATCATGAACAAGAAGTCATGATTCCCAAGAGTTCCACACCAGGTGGGAGAACAACACCTTGGAAATCAGGACCCAATGCCCCCAGCACACTATGCACGACAGCATCGTCACTGAGTACAGGCACGGGGTAGGTGGCCACATAGTTGACCTGCGGTGAGGCAGATACAACGGGTGGATAGAAACCAAGAGGGGGTGATGGTGGGCCAGATGCCACATTAGGACCAAAGAACGAAAGCTGATCAATGGTCATGATCCATCCTTCATGTGGAAAGCACATCACGCGAAAGAGGGAGGAGATAAGCGCTCCCATGGCATAGGTGTAATGATGCCCAAAAAGCAGATTGAAATCCAAGGGGCCTGGAACAACCATCACGTCCAAATGGACGGTTTTACCTCCCAAAGTAACATGTAACCTTGGAAGGATCCCCAACTGTTGACTCGTTCTTCTATTGAATGTCAACAGATTATGCGTAACAGGCGCAAGAGATGGAGAACCGAAAGCTTGCCAGGTAGTTGAAGACAGAATACTAACAGAGGCACCTTCGTCTATAATGGTGCTGGGTACAACTAGACCAAGAGCCTGTACTGTGATCTCGAAAGGCACATAAGACGGAAGGTGAAATCCTGCAAATCGGTTCCAATCAAAGGAAGCGACCAAACTACTCGGAGGGGCTACCATCGAAATGCGAAGGTCTTCCCCTGATGTTACAGAAGAAGAAGCACCCTCCGTGACCTCCATCTCAAAGGTAGGAGGGATATCCTCTGGGACTTCGACCACGGGAGGCGGAGGAGCAACTTCTCAAGGTGAAGAGACAGGAGAATCTTTCTCCAAGTCTGAAGAATCTGAAGAAACTAGAAGGACATGGGGGGTGTGAGATCCACTCTCGACAGAAAATACCTGGTGCACTACAGACGGGGCCAGTTCAACCGATCCTACGACCAATGGTTGGTCAGGGACGGATTCGTGAATTTGAATTTCTGGGGGAGTGGGATCGACCAAGGATGACTCTTGACCAATCGTAGGATCAGCTGGCGGAGGACTCAAAGAAAGTCGATTATAACCAAGTGGAAGGTGTGGTGTAGAACCGGTTGGGTTGTCCAAAACTCACTTGGCTTCATCCATATAAGGACAGAGGTGAATGGCATGGTTCCCTTCACACAACTTACAGGGATTGGTGATCTTACCCTGCTTCTTAGGAGCCTTATTAGTACCAGTTGAATATGTGCCCCCAACCTGGCTCCCAGAATTCAAAGGCAACGGCGGACGGTCGTCGGACCATGCTTCGAGCACCTTGGGGATGCCAAGGCAGTCTCAAAGAAGATGGTCTCCCGTGCACAACAGACAAAGGAACTTGACTTTCCGTGGAGGGTTGGAAGGCTTATCGAGAGGAGATATTTCAGAAACAGTGGCTGCACTTTTAGCCTCTCGCTTATTAGACTTCTTCTTCTTTGTCTTCTTCTTCTTCTTCTTAACCCCCTGGTTACTCGAATCCAGACTTTCACCAGGTGAAGCAGAAGATGAGGATGCAGAAATAGGCGAAGAAGGGGAGAGGTCCACCTTGGAATCAACATGATGTTGTTTAGGTGGAGGAACTGATTGAACAGTAGTGGAGGCATTCGGGACTACAGAAGTTGAGAACAACCAAACAGGCAACCCGACAGTTAACCCAGGAAGGGATAACGTTGCCATGTAAGGAGCACCAACATTCCCAAAAGGAGGAAATGACCGGGATTCCCTTCTGAGGGGATTCCTTGGTTGGTAAACTCTAAAAAAGTTGCCATCAAAACTCAAAAACACACACGGGCTGAAAAAGAACCAAGGCACACAATCAAACGGCCAACAAGAAAAATCTAACAGGGCGTGCAATCGTGGGTGATTAATTTTTTAGCACATTGAAAAATAAGAAACTTCACCATTTCATGTTTTAAGAGTCGAGAAACGATAAAAGATGACTCTATCTCTTTCAGATTTGACACAAGCGTGAAAGGACAAGCGCTTGACGATCTTTTCAAATTTAGGGAGTCAGAAAAGACCAAATGACTGCTCAATAATACTAGGCACAAAGGGTGTACCAAATAACCGTGAACTGCAATATACACCTTGGTTTTAATAATGAAAAAGAAATCCACCAAGGACTTTCCGTACGTGCAGGCAATCTCCCCAAATGCTGTGTTCGGTGTATCACGGGTATAGGGCGGCAAACTCGGCTTCCTGTGGATAAAGGATTGAAAACCTAGAGGGGTCTCCCTTTATATACGCGACGGTATGGGGAGCACAAGTCCGTACTAGCGCTGTCTAAAGCCAAAAGGTGAACGACAACTGCTAGGTTTAAAGACGCCGGAACACGTCTCTAGCCTAGACCTCTAAATATGTTCGTTAGATTTCAATGCTGCCTTAGGTTAATTGAATAGATTTTAAAGTTGATCTTCAATTAAGTTCCAGTTTTCAGGCCCTAACGAATGTGTTGTTTCAAAAACTCCTAAATGCAAAGCTACATGCCACAGTACACCATAGTGTTCGATGAAAACTAGCTACAGAAGAGTTGAGAATTTTTACACAAACAAAATGATCGGAAGACAAACAATGAGATCTCTAATGCAACTAATGAAATTGAAAACTTTTCATTCAAATCACTAATTACTAGTAAAATCAAAAAATTTCAATTTGCACTAATTCAACCAAAAGCACAAGAGATTTTTTTTTTTAATTTTCAACGTTTGATAGCTAGATGCACTAAACAAACTAAAAATAAATGCAACAACTTGAGAAACGATATTGAGAGAGCAAAACGAACAAATTTCACTCAATGACACAAGCAATCAGATCCCAAATCGACCAAAGTCTCTCAAAACCAAGAAAAAGACTCAAAGGTTCCAATGGACCGTGTGATCTAGGCCCAAAGCAAGACCAAACGAAATTTGAATGAAGAAACGAGCAATCACTCAAAAATCACAACAAAACAGTGAACAAATACTAAAATAATGCAGAGGAGCAATCAGAGAGTTTACTGGATGAATGAAACACCAAGACTCCCAAGGAGGGCTCGATACACAAAGCCACTAGATGCCCTAGGGCTTAAAACGTGAAATCGGTAGATAAAAGCAAACAACCAAAGGACGAAGGAAAATTCCCAGTCAAACAGGACTCCAACACACTCAAGTAGTTGGAAAATCAAGAAGAAAAGCACTGACCAGACCTAGAGAGCTCAAAACTGAGCAAACTCAAATACCCTACAGGAGTGGCGCGACTGTAAGGCTGCAACTGGCGCCAGCAAGCAATTGGCGCGGGCTATACAAAAGCAACATGTGCCAATTGGCGCGACTGTTGGGCTAAAAAGTGTGTCAGTCGAGTTCCTCAGCCAAAAACAAAAAATAACTACTCCAGAAGCAGATCAATGTAAATTAAGCAAACCAAGAAGCAAAAAACAACAAAGAACCCAGCCCAGAAGGCTACCAAGCAAGGAAAATCATAAAACAATCAAAACGAGACAATCCAAATGAGACAGTGAAATCTAGACGATCCCTAGTGGAGTCGCCAAATTGTTGAGGAGGTAAATCCCCTCTGCAGACAGAGGCGATCCCTACTAGCCCAGCAGGGGTCTAGCAACAATCATCAAATGTTACGACACAAGTTCCTAGTTACGAATAAAAGACCAAAGATGGAGGCCTACCTGGAATCCAATGCTATGATCCGTAGAAGAGAGCGTTCCCGTTCCTCAGCCTCGGCAGATCACGATCCTCCCACGATCTCCGCGGATGGACACTTGCACATGCAAGAAACAACACGGATACAAGCATAAAATCCAGAATACGCAACTATATATCAGTCAAAAAGGATATAACTCATATTAACATAAGTGAAAACAGAGTGGAACCATAACCGTAATCATTCATTAATAAACAATCGAAAGAGAGTACAACCAATGTTCTGACGTCACGGTCTCCTTCGGATGGGTCTCCAGTCGTTCATGTCTCACAAAGCTCACCAGGGAAAGGGCAAACCTCTCCAGAGTCTCTCGACGATAGTCTCCTTACTTGAGTCGGCCTTAAGGGAAGAAAGAGGGCTCTTACAGCACAAAGGCTCTTGGGAATTTGGAGATTCAAAGCTTAGGCACTTCAAGACTAGCTTGCAATGGAATTGAGCAGGCTTTTATAGATGGGAAAGGAGGGAGTTGGGATCCCTATTATTGTGGGATTGGCCCTATCATGAAGGAAGGTTCCATGAGAGGTGGCAAACCACTTCCCTTCCATGGAACTCCCGCAGCCAAACCTCCCAACTCAAGATAGGCAATGGTTTATGATTTTGTTGAAACACAACTTCCGCCATATTTATTTAAAAAACACTCCTTAAATTGGCTGGCGCGACTGCTGCTCTGGGACAGAGCGCTAGTTGGCGCGGCCTCTTTGTAGGATTTTTCCCATTGGCGCGAGTGATAAACTGTCTGCCCGCGCCAATGCAAAAGGAGATATTTTCATGATTTTTTGCAAGGAGATGTCTTTAGGGCAATTGAAGCTCATGCTTAGAGGAATGCATTGATGATGGTTTCAAGGCATGACAATGTTCACAGGTCACAAAATGGGTCCTCCATTGTGCGGGACGGGGAATGGCAGGGACGGTGACAAATTATTGTGTAACAATGTTCCATTGATGTTATCCTCATAGTTTATTTTATATTTTACTAGCATCTAATAAATTATGAAGTGCACATGCTAAAAATAGGAAACAAGTATTTTGGTTATAGATTCCAGCACTATGTTTGAGATTCCTGCATAAGGGTTCAAATTGTTAAACAAAGAGTTAGCTACCAGTCTTGTTGAATATTGATCTGGATTCCAAGGAAGGAAAAGCACACTCATCTCTCTTGGTTTTCAGTAAAAAACCATTGTATTACAACCTTCCTATGAATGAACTCAACTCAATTTGGAAACTAATATTAGTGTTCAATAGAAGCCAATTTAAGGCCTATTGTTAGGAAGATTGTTAGATTAGTTTTATATTTTATTTTCCTGTATAGGCTGACTATAGCCATGATATTCATCATCAATGTCTATATATTCCAGACTATGTGATGTAATGTGTTAGTGATAATATAGCTATTTTTATGTTGTCAAAGTTAAGTCAGGAATTTCCACATCTCTGTGGAATTGGACCATAAAAAATCAAATGTACTAAACAGAGGTTTCATTAATAAAGAGGCCTTAATTAAATGTTTAAATCTTGTTTGTATTCAATATTTTTAATGTGTTTTAGTATCTTGTAGGGCCCAACCAAACCAACTCGTTATCCTCTGTTAAGTAACATGGGGTGTTTGATTTTATCTATATGATTTTGGCGTATGTGAGATTTATTCTCTTACTGTTTACATAATCTTGCATAGGTAGTTTGAAGACTCTGTTCATTATGTCTTTGATTTGAGAATGAAATAATCCAAATCTAGAAGAAATCATTATGCGCCTTTGAAGGTTTATCATGTTATTATTTCTATTTTAGTTTGTTGATCTTGGGACATCCTTTTAAGATCATTCATAAGTGCTTTTGAAATTATTCACCTTAATATTGATGCCAAATTTAAACCTTTATTCTATGATGAGTGTATCGATACTTGAAGGATTGTGAAAGCGAGGGTTCAATGTTGTAACTGCATTGATCTCTTTGATTGAAATCTTATCCTACACTTATACATTTTATGCTAGAGTAAATCCTAGAGTGTCTTTTAGAACCCTTATGTGTTTTAATGAATGACTCTAATATGATGGACTTGTAAACTTTGATGGTTTCGGGATTATGGTCTTATAGACTGAAAAACATATATTGTTCTTTTATGGTTTCTATGTTTCTTTGGGTATTGGAAATGAAAATTAATATGATGCTTCTATGAGAATACAAGCATAGTTATTTTGAAAGACTTTAACTCTAAGAACGTACAAGACCAGCATCTCTTCATTGTACAATGCTCTAATGTAGGAAAATAGCCTCGAGGTATTTCCTAATCGAAAGTAATATAATATGATGCTTCTATGAGAATACAAGCATAGTTATTTTGAAAGACTTTAACTCTGAGAACGTACAAGACCAACATCTCTTCACTGTACAATGCTCTAATGTAGGAAAATAGCCTCGAGGTATTTTCTAATCGAAAGTAATACTTTTCCATTGATTTTTATTCTAGGGTATGTTGAATATTGCAACAAGAAATAGTGAAAGAGGCATCCGGAAACATCATCCTTGATCCTAGTGAAAAATAAGCACCTAAAGTAGGTGGGGCCCACACTGGCTATTTTTAGGTGTATGTCTATCTTTAGAATGGTGAGCATATTCTAAAATTAGTAGGATGCTGATTCTATATGGTTGAGAAAATTCTATCTTTAGATGAGTTTCTATTTTTAGAAGATGGGCGAAGTTTATTTATAGATCGTTAATCTAAAAATAGAATGCATGTCGATTATTATTAGCCCTTAATAATAATCAGACAATAAATAGTAACTTATTCTCTTGGAGAACTTTATTTCAGTGAACAGATGTGGAACATCAGTGGGCTGAAGGAATTACACAATTCCTTGGGTGGTTGGTGACTCGTGCATGGAGGACTTAGTTATAACTGATTGTGGCAAGTTGTAATAGAGTTGGAAAAGTAGTGATGTGGGTTGTTATTTAGTTTAACTTAGTTCAATGAGTTAAACTTAGTTGCTCTAGTTGTAACTGAACATACACTAGTGAAATATGAGTGAATTAACTAGTTAATTAATTCACAAGTAGTCTCTTACTTGCAACTGAAGAAATACAACAGTTAACTACTTGCAAGTCAAATCGAGTGGAGACCTAGTGGAGAGATAGGTGAAAGGGTGAGATGGACTATCTGTTGTGACTATAGTGGAGAATTCAATGCATCCACACACACATTGGAGATTCCTTTGAGTATTGCACAGTCAAGGCAAGGTAAGGTCGAATTCATTCAGGGTTCTTCTTCAGCAGGGATTGCGCAGTGGAGGTAGGCTGCTAGGAGGCTAGAAATTGGTGCATGGAGGTGCAAATTTATGCAAGATAGTGTGAGATGATTTTATATTGTACTGAGAGCTCTATGAGCTAAGCTTCGTATGAGATATATGAGATTTTTTCATGATCCATTGATATACATAATATATGATAGTTGGGGTTTTTAGCTTTAAGCTTTCCAGGTAAAACATCTTGTTATGTGTGATTGATTTTTCTTCATGTGTTTTCAATTGGCGATTTAATTTCCGTAAAGGATTAAGTAGAAGGATTATGTATTTAACATAAGGATTAAATTGTTAGATCAGGAGAATCCGGTAATATACATACATATTTTATAATTTCCACATGGTATAAAAGAATAAAATATTGCAATATTGAAGCAGTGCTGAGTTTTTTTTACTGGTGAAATAATTCAAAATTGCTGCAAGAATTTCTTGGTGTGACAGTTGAGTATACATTGAAATGGCTTTCAATGGGCTATGGTTAGAGTATGAAATCGAGGGTAGCTTGAACTAAATATCCTAGAAGGACAGGATGGAGGCGGTGCTTGAAGATAATAGCTTGAAGGAATTCATCGAGAGAGATGTTCCTAAGCCCACTTCGGCAGATGCTATAGTACTTGACGCATGGAAAAAGAAAGTAGAAAGGGTGAGGAGGATTATGTTGGAAGGTGTGAAAGACCATATTGTGTCAAGCCACTCCATATGCTATGTGGAAGGCTTTGACAGATCTTTTCCAAAGCAGCAACGACCATAGGAAGTTCGCACTGAAGGATAAACTCAAGAAAATCAAGATGGAGAAGAACGACACTATTCCACTATACTTGAAAAAAAAATTCCAATGCAATGATGAGCTTGGGAGTGTAGGAGTCAATGTTACGGATGATGAATTGGTGATCTTGGCTCTCCTTTTTCTTTCGAAGAGTTGGCACAGTTATCAAGACTCTGCTAATGGACGGGAGAAACTATCGAATTGGGAGCGACTATGGTCGGATCTAGTGCAGGAGGAGATAAGGTGGACCACCAGGGATGGCTCTTCATCAATGCATGATGATGAAGAGGATTTTTCTTTGGCTTCCAAGGCGAAGAAGAAGAAGGGGAAGAAATTCCATTCTAGATCTGAGGTCGGAGAAGATGGAAAGGAGCACAACATGTCCAAAATGAAGTGTTTTCACTGTCACGAGTTTGGACATATTGCCACAAATTGTCCACATAAGAAGAAGAACAAGATGCTTGCTGGATCTACAGCTGGTGAGGCTCTTGCCTCGCAATTTGAGCTTGACTTCTCATTGATCACATGCATGGTGTCTAGTGCATTGGGATTGGGGTGGTACTTTGATAGTGGTGCTTCCTTTCACATGACATGAGATGAGAAACTTTTCAGTGACTTGGTGGAGAAACATCTTCAGATGCATGTTGAGTTGGGTGACAATAGATGATACAGTGCGACCGGAATTGGTACCATTACCTCTTAGAGGGTGTAAGGTAAAATATTTCTTTTAAAATATGTTGTGCATGTTTCAGGTTTAAAGAAGAATCTAATCTCAGTCACAATGCTAGAGGATAGAGGCTATGATGTTGTCTTTAGTGAAGGAAAATTTTTCATGCGACACAAAGGAATAGGGCAAGCCAAGAAGGTTGGGATTCGAGTTAATAATCTCTATAGACTTGAAGTAGATGGGATTTCTACTGAGCTTCATACTGTTGGGAAGTGTGAGGAAGACATGCACTTGAAGCTTGAGAGTGTGCATAATTTTCATGCAGGTAAGAGTGAACCCCAGGATGTGGAGCAGCCACAAGATGAGGATCATGGAGTGGGAGCAACCACTCATGTAGAGAAATTTCATGTCAGATGGGTAGAGGGAGTGCATGCTGCTATACCACTAAGTGAGAGGTGGGGCGACATGCATGAGTAATCCTAAGAAGATATTTCTGGGGAAGATTCATTGAGATGGTGTGGATCTCATGAATTGAACCTCACTACGAGGCGCCCACAGAGCAGTTGTAGCATGATCAGTTGGATTGATGTAGTCATATCAAAGTGACAGTGTCAGATGCTGGAATGCGGATCAGAGTTGACAGCAATTGCAGAGTGCATGGGTGCAGACTTCAACAATGCAGTGGTTCCTGAAGACATGTGCAGTATCTAAGCAGAAGTCAAAATACTTTGATGACATATGCATTAGAATGATTGAGTTTTTTGGAGGCTTTCAGTTTCAGAAGTGTTGCATGCAACAGTTGCAGGGCGGATGCATGGAGTTGTAGGGCGCAGGCAAAGATAATCCTTTCTTGTTGAGAGGGAGTGTTGAAGATTGCAACAAGAAACAGTGAAAGAGGCATCTGGAAACATCATCCTTGATCCTAATGAAAAATAAGCACCTAAACTAGGTGGGGCCCACACAGGCTATTTTTAGATGTATGTCTATTTTTAAAATGGTGAGCATATTCTAACATTAGCAGGAGGCTGATTCTAGATGTTTGAAAAAATTCTATCTTTAGATGAGTTTCTATTTTTAGAAGATGGGCGAAGTCTATTTATAGATCGTTAATCTAAAAATAGAATGCATGTCGATTATTATTAGCCCTTAATAATAATCAGACAACAAATAGTAACTTATTCTCCTGGAGCACTTTATTTTAGTGAACAGATGTAACACATTAGTGGGCTGAAGGAATTACACAATTCTTAGGGTGGTTGGTGGCTCATGCATGGAGGACTCAGTTATAACTGATTGTGGCAAGTTGTAACAGAGTTGGAAGAGTAGTTATGTGAGTTGTTATTTAGTTTAACTCAGTTCAGTGAGTTAAACTCAGTTGTGCTAGTTGTAACTAAACATACACTAGTGAAATATGAGTGAATTAATTAGCTAATTAATTCACACATAGTGTCTTACTTGCAACTGAAGAAATACAATAGTTAACTACTTGCATGTCAGATCGAGTGGAGACCCAGTGGAGAGATAGGTGAAAGGGTGAGATGGACTATTTGTTGTGACTATAGTGGAGCATTCACTGCATCCACACACACATTGGAGATGCCTATGAGTATTTCTTAGTCAAGGCAAGGTAAGTTCGAATTCATTCAGGGTTCTTCTTCAGTAGGGATTGCGCAGTGGAGGTAGGCTGTCAGGAGGCTAGAAATTGGTGCAAATTTCTGCAAGACAGTGTGAAACGATTGCATATTGTACTAAGAGCTCTATGAGCTGAGATTTGTATGAGATATATGATATTGTTCCATGATACATTTATATTCATAATATATGATAGTTGGGGTTTTTAGCTTTAAGCTTTCCCGATAAAACATATTGTTATGTGTGATTGATTTTTCTTCATGTGTTTGCAATTGGCGATTTAATTTCCGCAAAGAATTAAGTAGAAGGATTATGTATTTAACATAGGGATTAAATTGTTAGATCGGGAGAATCTAGTAATATACATGCATATTGTACAATTTCTATAGGGTATACAATAAATCCAAGGCACTAGTGAATATTTTGAGAATATATATTATAGTGGAAATGATTGTGATTAGCTAGTCTTTTCATGGTGGTTAAATAGTAAGGAAAGGAACATAGTAGCTTGATTATTTCCCGAATGAGATCGATTTATTTGGTGATCCATGAGTTAGTGTGAGTAAGGGGTTTATTAAAAGAGTAAGTTTGTTGCTCTATTTCTATATTTCTTGAACTTGTTTTCTTTTATTTGTAGACGAGTTGTTGGTTTCTTTTCACAGATCTCCATTTAAAGTACAAATTGATTCTAGGGTTTTGAATATATTTTTATTGGTTTGAGGAGGGTGAAGTATTATTGACTATGCATGTTTTATGGTTGATATAACACACCAGGATGGTTATGTTATGAGTGCAAATTTTGAAACAAGATGGTGTTGAAGAAATTTATAGCATAAATTGCAAATAATATAGGAACATGATTGATTAAAAATACATGAATGATTTGGTTAGGTTGTGTGATTTCAATGAATGTATTTTTGAGTTATTGATTGAAGCTTGTGTTTATTTTGAGGATTTTATTTCATTTATGATCTTAGTCTGCTTGAGGTGTTTGTGAGCAAGGTGGCTAGTAACCATATTGATCCTGGAGTTTCCATAACAACTAGTGCAAGAAAAAAAAATCAGAGTTTTGATTCTTTTTACTTTACAAAACTTAGAAAGATCGAATATTTGGTTTGAGATGGATTTTGGTTTTGCAGGGTTTGCTAGATATTTTCTAGATATTCTTTGCATCTATTGTTATGTTCCTCGAAGTGTACAACCACTTATTTGACAAGTAAGTGTTGAGGAAAATAATAACACCCAACAATGCAAAATAAAGGGAAGAAGGCTAAAAAGAAGAGCTTATATACCCAATAAGACAAATCCTATGAAAGTGAAGACAGCAAATCCTCTGATGAACACCGAGATGATGTAAGTCCAAAATAATTCATACTTATGGCTATAGAAAATCTAGATGTTGAATCCATTAATTCTGATGGTGAAGAGGATGAGGTGTATTTAGAAGGAAAAATAATAAACGCTCTTAAATAGATTGAAAGGTTGAGAAAGAAAAATAAATCTTAGAAAGATTTGTTGATCAAAGAAAAATTTGAAGTTATTGAACCATTAAATTTGAAGGTAAGAGAATTCAAGAAACCTTAAATCAAAAAATCAATGAGAAATATCAAGATTATGAGAGGCTTGGAAGAGAAGTTTATTTCCTAAGGAAAGAGTTGGAAAAGGAAAAGGCTCAGTTGAGATTTACTCAGAAGTTTGGCATGAATGAGTGTTCTTTAGTGAGCACACCAATGGTTACAACTTACAAGATTTGCAAGACTAATGAATCACCAAAAGTGGACCATACTTTATACAAGTCTATTATTAGCATCCTATTATATTTGACTACCTCAAGACTAGAAATTATGTAGCTAGTTGGTATCGTTGGAATATTCAAGCAGTCCCCAGATTTATAGCATCCATGAGGATTCTCAGATATCTTAAAGCCACAATGAAATATGGAATTTGGTACCCAAGAGGTAAATATTTTTCACTAATTGTTTATATTGATGTTGCTGGGGAAGGTGATGTATATAATCGAAATAGCACTAGTGGTGGTGTTTATTTCTTGGAGAATGTCTAGTTTCATGGTTGAGCAAGAAGCAAGCTTCAATCTCTCTATATAGAGCTGAAGCAAAATATATAGCAACAAATTCATGTTGCACTAAGCTCTTATGGATGAAGAAAATTTTGCAATATGTACACAATTTTTATGATCAATTTATTCCTATTATTAGTGACAATACAAGTGCCATCAAAATTTCAAAGAATCTTGTCTTTCACTCAAAGATAAAGTGTATTCCAATCAAGTACCACTTCTTGAGAGAGCATGTTGCAAATCATATTGTCAAGCTAGAATATGTATCTACAGAAGAATAAGTCACTAATATTTTCACAAAGCTCTCCCAAGATATGAGTTTGAGAATTTAAGGAAGATATTGAGAGTTGTTCCTCCTTCCTCCATCCACCAAATCTTCCTCTAAGAGGAAGAAAGGAATCCACCAATAAATCAGCATATCAAGCTGCAACTACTAGGTCCACAAGATCCACACGATAGTGGGAGATTGATGACCGGCCAAACATATTGGTGTCTTTTCCATTCATGTCAAAGGGGGAGTAATATTGGCTATCAAATAAAAGAAGAAGAACATCAAACAAAGGGGAAGATGCATTGGCGATTTAATAAAGGAGAATTACACCACAATATTACTATAGCATAAGAGGAGTGCATTTCAGGGGGAGAATCATCCAAAGGAGAAGGAAAATATGAAGCACACGTTTTTTCTTTCTAGTGATGATTCTATTTTATCAAGGTGTTTTCATCAATACCAAATGGGGAGAATGCTAGAAATGTGTTGTCAATTATGGAAAAGGTGATAATGATGAAGGTAGTTGTAGATAATATTGCAAGAAGAATGAATATCAACTCAAGGTATGTACAAGGAAAAGGTGGAGATGGTGCAAGATATTTGAAGCCATTTCTAGCTCATAAGATCTCCTCAAATGAAGTTGGAACCCACTTAGATGGGAGTAGCTTTGAAAGAACTTTCTAGTGGTCTATGGAAATTTCAAAATGGCATCATGGTTCATAAGTTATTTCTAGTCAAAGTATTGTAACCCCAAAGTAAAAATTTGTAGAGTTAAAGTGTTGGAGGACCCATTAGAGCAAGCTATGTTTGGTGGTATTTCCAAATTTGACAGAACTAGTTGGAAGAGAAGCAATCCAAATGACCGGGAAATGTGGTAGACAATGAAGTGAAGAGAGGCATTTTTATGAGCTCATAATGGATCCCTTATATAAAAATTAATATCAATAGGAGTCTTTCCCGGAAGGTTCAAAGTCGAGCACATAAGGGAGCACCTGGGATGGCATGGACACTGGGTAGATGTGGTATGACAACACATAGTGGAAGGATTTTTTATTGGCATAAAGTGTTAAAGTGGGAGGCCGTAGTGCCGGTTCTTCTTAGCAGGTAGAACCCCCAAAGTTTTTGAAATTGCGTGTAGGTATTGAAGCCCGTGATGATGCAATCCTAGCCCAAGGTGTCCTTCCCTGGAAGGTAAATGTGCAACATAGTTTATAAAGTCCCAAGATGAGTTGGAGCTAGGCTAGCATGGCAAAGAAGAGAAAAAAAAAGGTAAATAGAGAGGAAATCAAGCAACATGTCATGAGGAAAGGTCTAGCAATTATAAAAGGGCTTGAACCTAGTGGTTTTTATTAAAAACTTTAACAAAGAAATTTGTTGCAAAACACATGTCCCAGGACCCTTTTTTCTCTCCTCTATAGAGGATATGTGACAACATTTCATTGGCCCATTATGATGTCAGAATGATGTCAGTAGAGAGGAAACATGGAACACGTATTCTGTTGATTTTGAGTAGCTGGGGAGGTACTCCAAGTCCTAGGATTCAAGGATTGGAGGGAGAAGCACCACAAGACTCACTTGTGGGATCGAAATCCAAGCATGGGGTTTTTCACTTATCAAGATTTGGGCCAAAACCATGAATAATTTGAGCATGAGAAAAATTGAGGTGATAGAGATTGGTGTTATATTCCTACATTACAAAAACCACCCAAATCGGAGCTCTAGAACTTGAGATATGAATTTTTGAAGTTGAAAATTAATTATGGACAATCAAGTCATGTAGGCTTGGTCCAAGATATATGTATCTTAAAAATATTCATGGAGCCCTTGGATTTGGTATAAATATAAGTTGAGGTAGCTTTCATTTAGCATCCAAGGAAACATCACATCAAGGATCATTTCTGAAATACAACGTATATATGAGGCAACCGAGATCAAGGAGGACATTAGCATTGGTTTTGGGACTATTTGTTTTTATTGCATGTCTGAATTGAAGAAGGAAGGCTAGACGTTAGAATTAAGGGTCATTCTAAGAGAGCTAGAGCATGCGTTGAGGTTGTTTCTCCTTAGAATTGATGTCATTATCCTAAAGGGAAGCTACGGGTAGGATCATGCCCTAGATTAGGTCTAGTTTGCAGTCAAAAGGTGGCTAGAACAAAACCTTAGTATGAAGTTTGTAGCAACGTGGAAGGGCAGATCTCAAGGAAGGAGGAGAAAAGGTTTTGGAGGTAAAGGAAGGTTTTTTAGGTGCACATTTAAGAGTTGATATATCTCTAAAAGAAGGTCGTATAAATATGAAGTATTTCAGAAGTTGTGTCTCCTTAAGGAGAAGGTCGAGAGGCCTAGGACGTGCCCTCACAACAGGCTGCAATAGGAAAAGGATCAACGCATAAATTTTAGAGGAAAAGAGAAGGTTTTTTGGAGTATGTGCAATAGGGAATTATGGATATTGTATACCCTAACTAGGTGTGTCAATACTCAGTGAATGCACACAAATGCCAAGAATGAGGAGAGAAAAAACAAGGTATGTTGTCTCTCCTTGTTGATGTGTTTGCAGGTGGATGACTGTCCCAGGAGAGGACTAGATTGATGAATTTTGTTAGCAGCCAAGATGAGGTTTTCCTAGGTGTGAGGATGCCCTAGCCAAAGGTGGATGTTGCAACAAGTATTGGTCACTTGTGGATTGTTGGAGGGAAGCATGAGAGTGGATCAAGTGTGACATGATTGTGCATTTATGATTTTACGGAGGATATCGTGATAGTGCCCAAGTTGGAGCCTAGTGTGCAACACCTTGATCGACAAAGGTAGTTACTACAGAGGCAGGTATTGGAGCTCAATGGTGTGATCATCTAGGAGCAGTTTGTGGAGTCAGAGACTTGTGTGTGGAGAAGGACTTCTACAACAGATGATGGGAAGTCCTCCTAGCCCATGGTCATTGTAGGAGATGGACATCTTGCAGTGATAGGTGTTGGGCCTCTGTTCCCTATGTTTGTCTTCATTGAAGCAAGGCAGGAAGACCATAATAGGTTGAAGTAGCTAAGTAGCTGAGGAGCCTTAATGGGAAGATTAAAAATTGTTCACAAATGGAGTTGTGAAACAACTCAACATGAGTCTTGATGTGTTGTGCCCTTGATGGAATAAGGAATGACTAGATAGCATATTGATAGCCAAGGTTCAGTGGAGCAATGATAGAAGTGGGAGCTACATATTGGGAGCCAAAGGACTAGGAAGGTACAAGATACGATCGAGAGGAGCTGAGAGAGCGAACTACAGCCATATGGTTATAGTATCTTGTTTTTTTTTTTTTTACTAGTGGATGTATGAGGGCCATTATCCCCGGTACAAGAGCCCTAAAATATTATATTATATCAGTTGGATTAATATAACGAAGTTGGGCTGAAAATTTTAAAAGTTATCTATATCATGTGCATATGTGATTTACTTTTGTTTATATTCTGCTATGCAAAGTAGTTATGTTGATATTCTTGTTTGGTAGCATCAGAGATTTGTAAGATTCTATCCTAGACCCAAGATCGTGGAAATTCAACATATCTAACGTTTTCAGGTACCCTATTAGGTCAAATCAAAGTGATATATGTCATCACTTAGATGGAACCACATGGTAATTGGTGATGTCATCCTAGAAGGGCTTTCCTGGAATGTTTTTTAGTGGTGCATAGGAAGGAACACTGGGTTGACTAAGAATTGGGCGCATGTGGTAGTTACATGTCATAATGACATGCTTATGATTGGTGCATAGGTACAAGCAGTTGACGCACCTTGAAATCTCATTCCAGTCCTCGAACCCCAGAAGGATTTAAGTTACCACAACAAAGGTACTCTCGGATGACATAGTGCCGAGATTAGTTGGCAGCTTACAATAGAGATACGATCCAATGGAGTAAGGTGTAGGTTGGCCCCACACAACACGTTATCTCAAAAGGCGAATCCCGAAGGGAAAACAGAGGCGCACAAAGGAAAATGGCTAATAGGATTGACCTAAGAGATGGAAAGATTTATGATAAGTGAAATTCCGTTAAGTAACATAAGGCGCACCCATGTTTTGCTTTTGTGCCATTTTCATGCGTATTATGATTGAGGGCCTCCAAATTATAATCTATAAAAAGCGCAACACTCACATTGAAAAATGCTTAATTCCTTTGTATAAGCGGGTCAAAAACGATGAGTTAAGCCTTTGGGGCTATAGCACAAAGGATATAGAATGGAAAATAGGCCCATGAATATATATATATATATATATTTGGTAGTGTTTTTTTATATAGGTGCCTCGCTCTGTAGCAGATCTACTGTTTGATTCAAAAGTTCTTTTGTCCTATATTGAAGGCTTAAGCATGAAAAGGGTCACCAAAAATAATTCCAAATATAATAAAGTACTAAAAATGGAGGAAAAAAAGTATATTAGTGGAAAAGTAAGTTAAGAGAAATATTTGGCCGAATAGCTAATTTGGTGAAGTGTCAGAATTAGATGTAGAACTGCTAAATCCTATGAAAATTTTGAGAATTGCATAATTGATGATTTAAGCTTAGTTTTTCTGGTAGAAACAAGTGAGAATTATTTGAAGACTTAAAGTGCACATTAGGTGACTTGAAAAAATCAAGACAAAGGAAAACATACAATATTCATGCAAGCATTGAAGTAAAGATCAGAAAAGCTTCAATTCCAAAAATATCAATCAAAATTTATATATAAGTATAATTGAATGAGAAAGGACAGTGTGGATGAAAAAGTGAAATTATGGTGAGTATAGTGAATTGTTCAGTAATTAGATATTGTTGAAGGTGTATTAATGGAAATTTTGGAGAGTGTTTGAAGTGGTAGATTTATTTGTTTATGTATGGAAATGTCCTTCATGATTTCATTATGAAAGTTGTATGAAAGATGAATCATTGAGGTCATGCAAGTTGTATCTTGAAAGTCAGGGGTTGTATATCCTTCCAGTAATTTCTAGTAAAAAATTAGGGGTTTAATCACCTTTCAATAGAAGCTAATAAAAACTAGGGGTTGTAGCTCCTTTCAGTTGTAGCTAATAAATAAAAGAGTAGTTGCTTCTTGGTGGTTGTAACTAGATAATTTTGTAACTGCAAGTTGTAGCTTGTCTTGTGAATATACTAAAGAAAAGTTTGAAGAATGAGTATGTAATATTTGTGATCGTTATGTTTATCCTTTTCATGCTATGAATTAATTATTGAAGTACGTCTTGGTGTCCTAAGTATCATTGCAAGTGAAAGAAAGTTTTAAAATTCCTACAATATTTTCTTGGTTTATATATATATATATATAATCAACCAACCATATAACCAATAATTACTCCATGAAAATATTTTATGTGGTGTTGTATATATCACACAAACACACACACACACACACACACACACACACACACACACACACACACACACACAGATATATATATATATATATATATATATATATATATATATATATATATATATATATATGTTCATACGTATTCACCATGAAATTCTTATAGATAACATGCACTATATTTATCTTTCATATATGTGGACATATTTATATATAAATAAAACTATATAAAATCTCTCGGTGCAAAAATAATGAATGAGGACCACACATACCACCCGTCTGAAAAATTAGATTTAAGGGGCTTGTTTGATGGAGGAGGATGAAAGCAATACCACCCCTTTTCTCGATGAAGTTACTAGGGGGGTGCTTACACTTTCTATGTTCAAAATCAAGGTTCCCATTGCCACGCTAGGCCTCATTTGACAGTGTCCAATACCTCACCCATTCCCCACTAACATCATGGGGGGAATCCCGCTGACATCCTAGTTGTTTATTTCCCAGTGGTTTTGGCATGGTCTTAATCGAAGCGAGGGATCCACTACCCCTTTCTGATGTCGCACGAGAAAGGCCCTATGTGTATCATGTCCATCAATCTTCAATGTTAAAATCCCACCATCCAAGAGATAGCCCTCCATCTTTGATTATGACGACATGGCCATTAGGATTGTTGGCCATCAGGGATAAGGCTCTCAACTTCTTAGAAGCATAAGCTTATTTTGCATGGTCATATCCCTTTTCTATGCCCGAATTACCCAAGTTATATTATGCAATATTATAATGGTTTAATACATGGTGGGTTGCACCATATGAGACATTTCTTGTGGCTACACCCAAATGTAACTGATGTATAATTGATCGAAATACATAGATAATCAACCAATTAAACACCCTCAATTCATTCTACTCACCATGAAAATTTTATTTATAAACAACCAATGAATAATGGCTCATGTGACTCACCTTTAAGCACATTTTATTTACAACCATACTTATTTTCATAAAACGATAAAGAGTTTCAATTATGGCACTGAATGAAATGTTTTAGGAAAACATCCGACCATGATTTGGTGTACAAAGGGACTAAATAATTAGGTTATTTTAAATCCAAAAAAACTTTTCCAGTGCAAAGTCATTTGAACTGCAGTCTTCAAGGGGATCTTGCAAACATAAGAACATTAATATAATAAGGAATTTCGTTGGGTTATTTATTGCATTGATTTAATTGAGAGTTTTTCAATCCATGAATGAGTATATCTAATTAATTGAATAATCTTTATAACAAGAGTTATTTAGTTTCCCATTGTAGTTGAATTCGACCTCTGCGAAATCCAATTTGGTAGAAGCAAATATAATCTCTACATTTATACCAGAGAGGATGAATAATTGAAATTACTCTTCAGGAGTAAGGTCTAGCATTAAACCTCCTGTCAATATATTCTTCTTATAATGTGAAGTAATGCACAGTCCCCTATATTCACTCTTCCATTAAATATAACACATACATTTCCAATATGGCTACAACGATTTGAATTTTGTATGATGATTAAGATTTCTTTTGGGATTTTTATCCTAAGTATGACTAACATACTGTATAGACAAGTAGTTGTCTCCAATCAGAATGAAGGATATACCTTTCAATCTAACCTTCCTAAACATATATCTACCAAGATCAACAAAACCTAGATCTTATTATAACCACAACACCAAGAACATGAAGAGTGAAGTTTTTAACAATGATAAAACAAACCTCATCATGGATATAACATTAATGGATATGCCACAACAAGTCTAGTGTGTTGGGAGCATAAAATTGAAATATCGAGCAAATGAGATAGTCCCATCGACAATGCAAAGAATAAGGCTTATTTATTCCTAAGCTTGGAGAAAACAAAATGCAGACCCAAGAACCTGGGCATACATTACCTGGAAGACTTGGAATCATATCCATGTGATATTAACATGCCAATAGGCCTAGGGAGGAAGAAATAATCAATATTACTACACAAAAACATGAACAATGCTAGTAATGACTTTCAACAAAACCAAGAAGTATGCCATTATAAATAGGAAATGACTTCCATGATGGTTATTGTTAGAAGGTAACCAATACACACACATTTTAATTAAAATCTTTGTTGAGCATCATAGATAAATTCAACTCCTAAATCATAAACTCATCACTTTGTTGCAACACCTTTTAAATGGTGCCAACAACATACTAGTTAGCTCATATAAGCAATAAAACTCAAACCAAGCATGATGCAATGATAGAAATAATTCATATCTCAAATGTAAATACATAATAATTTTTATTGAAAACACGAGAAACACTTACCTTGAAATATATTGGGAAATTGAGTCTAGGACAATGAATCTACACCCAACCATAGACAACTATAACCAAATTTACAGTTGTAGTCTTCACCCCCAAGTTAGATTCTAGAGACTGAGAGGTATTTTACATAATAATTAAACTCAACTTCCAGTTAAACTAGCGATTCTATAAGTTCTCCCACCTCCACTCACCAACTGATTTTCAATTAACAATGCCAATGGAGTAAAGAGACCTGATGTATCTACCATTCAAAGTGTAAAACTATGGTTCCACCCAGGTTGGGGACTCCAAAACCCACAATAAAACCTGGTTACAATAAGGAAGTATCTATAAACCCTCTAGGAATTTCCAAGAATAATTCCTCCACCCTAGCCCTCAGGAACTCAGAGAAAACCCATGTCCTTCCTCTAGCCAATTGGGAATTGAGAGGCAATTAATTCCTAAATTGAAAATGATTTTCTCCTAACTTCTTGCCAACTGATAAATTAGTTTATCTGTTATTCTGTCTTCTTTCTGGCTTGTTCTTTATTATGTAATGTTCCTAATTGAAAAGTAATAGAAATAAAAAATATATGATCTAAGCTATTATTATGTGGATTTTACGATTGCAAGAAAAGGTGAATTTCCTAGACCTAATGGACTAGTCTAGAACAATAGAAGAAAGAAATAATAGAGTTTTCCTTAGAGAAATTGAAGAATGGGAAAGAAGCCTACTTGGAATTTGTCACAAGTTTTGATTTCCTCCTTTCTTATAAGCTACAATTGTAGCTTTGAATGCTGTATTTAGAACATGCACATAGGAATAAAACAAACAAATGATCCACAACATCTACGTAGCATAATTCAATTACTCTATTCAATGAATCAACAAGGCATTTAAATACATGAATGTAAACATAACACAACACATATAGAAAAACATGATACTCTTTATATTAATAGAAATAGGAGAGAGTTTACAACCATAAGTATAATTTGATATTGTAGAAGTCTCCCCAAGTTGACTTGTCCTTCCTTGTCACAAAACACAATTAAATTTCAACCCTAATGCATGAAAATGATGACTCAGGTAGTAGAAAAAGGGCATGTTAAATCTCCAAAATTTAACCATGATTTTATGGATGGCAGTAAATTTATAGGAGAAGGATGGTAGTTTAGGATTTACCATTATGGGATTGAGATCCACATATGATGCAAGGATGAGCTAAAGGGATAAGAGGTGAAGTATCCATGGTAGGATTAGATAGGATTCAAGCATTTATCCATGGTAAATAGTTAAAACAACCCTTCAAATATTCGAGAAGAAGAAGCTTCATAATTATTTTTATTTTTCTCAAAGTTCTAGAATCAACGCTCATGCAAATAGGAGACAATAATGTTGGCCAACATTGGTGTAGAAGGGAGAAACCAACGCTGAACACAAGTGGCTAAAGGAGCAAGGTGTGCTAGGAATAAAAATAGCTATTTTGAGCAGTTGATCCTAGAAACTCATATTTTTTTAAAAATTTCATGCTTAGGTATTTGTGAAGGGATGATGAAAACATGTTCATAGATGTTGATTTATATGGTTTGCAGGCCTAATGACCAGATGTGATAAAATGACCTATAATAGATATCCCACCAAATTAAAAATTATGAAACAGAAACTGATGAGTGAAGTGCTTTACACTGTGACAAGTCCAGATCAAGAACAATTGGTCGAGATAATTATCTGTTACAATCCATTTTAATCATGAAATATTTGCTCAACACATAATCTTACATTACATGTATAATTATCAAGAAGTCTCATCCATTGATGACAAAGCGTGGAACCATGACTGGATGATTTTTTGTATGATCATAGCCATCATACTTTGTAATATTGTATTAATCCTGAAATCACAGCTTGGATGGATGAAACTAGATATGGGGCCTTCTATCTCGTTCACTTAGTCATCCAATGTGCGATTCTAACCATGTGAATAAATGAGTTAAATTTGAACATGGTAGACACCATCTGGATATCGGCTAATGATGTAATTCATTAACAGATGTGAGAGAAACCATCGATGACGTAAATGGATCGAAAGGTACCATAGTACAATCTGTATGCTATGAATAAAGAATTTGAAGTCAAATTCCACATAGAGTCTTTCGTTCAAAGGCCAATGATGAGAACCTGTCATTGATAGCGAGGAAACTTGCCATTGATGTATGCAATATCCAAGGTACCAAAGGGATTTTCTAAGTCAAATTCCTGGATAATGAGCTAATGTCGATAGGAAGCGACTCGATGCTGGAGGGCCTAGATGTATCCCCCATCAAGACAAGAAATGAGTATCAATATTAGAGATATAATGATACTAATGTGTAACTGGTTCAGAAATGGAAGATGTGAATGTAGGCTTAAGATTATTGCAACAAATATCAATTGAAGGACTTCGCTTTAACAATTCGGCGACACTTTATGGAGTTGGAAGCCTTAACCCAAAACCAAATGTGGAGGATTTGATATGGTGTGATAAACCAAAAAGACAAGAATATTTCCCAACCCAATAGTCATGGAGATGAATTTAAAGAGTGTTGTGTTTAAGAGTGACTCGCTATCATTAATAAGTGGAGTATCCCATTTCTGAAATTTCCCCAACCATTGCTACTCAGTAACCCTTTATTTTTTACAAGCTTGAGGAGGATAACATATTTTTGATCTATAATTTCATCCTTCAGATGAATCCCTCTGAGTATTTTTAATGAACCCTCTGAGTTTACATTACTCGAAAAAGTGATAAAAGTATGCTCTTTCGTCAAAATGATTTGTTTCAACTTAAAAAAGTGATTAGTTCTGTCAAACAACTGTTAACCTTCTCAAAGCACCACCAAAAGATTAAAAATATCTGATACATGGTAAATTGGGTAAAATTTAGGTCAAAATAATAAAATATTAATAAACTAATAAAAAATGACCATAAATAGGTGATTTTTTTTTCATTTTTACCATTTTACATTTTACCTCTTGGTGAGTGAGTTCTGAGTGAATTTTTCCCCTGATATTCAATAGTTGATTGTGGCCAATCTGGTGGATAATTTTTGGTGTTGTCACTTCCAGGTAGGAGATATTACCTTCCTCTTTCTTTTCATAGTTCTAGTTTTTCGTTTCATGCAATTTTTTTCAAGTTTTGGGTGACTTAGGGATTTAATTTTGTGCTCTAGCTTCAACGCACCCCAAAAATATTGAAAAGTGTGTTGGGTCAGTAAAATTATAACTGTAGAGAGCACTGAAGCACATTGTCTCTCTTTAGTAGGGTGCGTTGGGCGTGTTTCAAAAATTTGTTTTACTCTTTTGAGTCTAATTTCTCTAAACGCAAAATTATATCCATAAGATGCAGCAGGTGATCCACACGATGTTTAGAGTGGGCCTGTGGGTCATCAAAATACAATTGTACAATGTGTTTAATGTCATGGAAGGCATAACATTTTTCCCTCTTAAAATTTTCGCCAACAATTTCCAATTCAAAAGGGGGTTTCGATAAGAAAATCTACCCCATGCACAAATAAATGCAGTTTTATGTTAGTCTGATGGGAGAAAGTTGATTTTATTGATGTCATCCATAAATGAAAAAAATTCACTGCCAACACAATCATCCACAATTTGTTCAATAACCAAGGTAGGATGATTGTACTTAGGACAAGCATGATTTATTTCCCAGTAGTCGAACACACATGAATTGTTCCATGTTTCTTCATTACAGGAAAAATGCTTAACACTCAATCAGTTACAGGTACTATGTATATGAAACCATCACAAAAAAAAAAAATTCAACTTCAGCCTTAATACAGTAGCCTTCTTAGGATGGAATGGACGTAGGCACTGCCAGACTGGCTTAACATCGAGATACATTTTTATTTCATGCACAACAATATTTGGGTCAATACCTGGCATCTCCTCATAAAACCAGGAAAAAAAGTCTCAAAATTCCTAGAAAAAGGATTTATAGGTCTTGATATCATCATGAGAGCAAGATGAACCAATATGTACATTCTCAATAATTATGGGCTTGATCAAAATATCAATAGGGATATTGTCTTCAATATTTGACAAATTATTCTCAGAAACAACATCGTGGATAGATACAGAATTTACAAATATCTCAACGACATTAGGTAAATAAATATCACTAAGATTATCCTCAGAGGAATATGGAACAAAGGAATGATGGGGATTATTGTCCCACAATGCATCAGCGGCATCATTATCTCCATGATGATCTCATCAATAGAGAAATCACCAAAGAAGGAATCAGAAGATGAGCCATAATATAAGGAATGATCAACCTAATTGATCAAAGAGGAAAAAGAAGAGTGTGTAACATAGGATGAATAAATGGCTTCATATTCGAGCTCAATAGGACTAAGTGCCATGCGGTCATAAAAGGTACCAATACTAGACACATCTGGTACTATCCAGGGATCATATAGAGTAGTATAATAAGATATCATGTTGACGTAGGAAACCAGGTTCGATTTGTCGAGAAGAGGATAAGGAAGAAGAGGAGGAAAGGAAAAAGTTCCCATAAGGGAAGAATCCTTAAGCAATCCCACCCCGACTTGATAATATGGATGTGGGGTTTCTCCCACAAGAGGGATAGTTCCAGTAAATTGAGAATTATTGGCAAAGAATGGGAGTTGGTCAATGGCCACTACACCCGCCTTGTGAGGGAAATCTATCTTTCTAAAATTAATCGAAATGAAAACAACCATAACATAAACCCCTGTACAACCAAGTAGATGGTTATAATCTAACGATCTGTTAATAACTTTGACTTATACTGACACCTTCTTGCCACCTAATTCAACTTGCAATAAACTCAAAATTCCATAATTCTTGAAGTCTCTTCCATCAAAGGCCTTTAAAGTAGTCGATGAATGAATAATTTGAAGAGAACCAATGACCTTCCAACAATAAAGTGACATGATACAGGTTGAAGCTCCTTCGACCACAATGGTCCAATGGATGGTATTACTATGAATAACAAAATGAATCATGAAAGCCAATTGTGGTGGAAGTCTAGGTGTATGATTCTCATGACTAAAGACTACAAGGTTAGAATCCAAAGGATCAATACCTCCAATTGCGGAAACTAAAGCCTTATCTTAGGCAAGAAATTTTTGAAACACCTCGAGAGTTGACATAGTTGAAGGAGCTTAAGCCAGATCCTCAACTATGTTATAATTTTGTGCAATTCTTGCATGAGGGTTGAACGCAAATTTATGAATAATGCCTTTCAGAGGTTTAATTGCTAATTCACAGGGAATAACATTTGGAGAAGGATCTGAAGCAGGTGAGGTAGACCTAGCTGGTTGATCAGTAGCCTAACCACTTGAGGGATTATAATTAAAGTAGTCCTTATTTCCGATTGCCACCATAACATCATTTTTGGGCTTGGTGGAGGAAAGAATCATAATTGAGGAAGAGGAAGTAAGATTCTGAGAAACAATATTAGTCTTCTAATTAGGAAAGGGATATTTCAACACAACGGGTGCAATAGATGACTTAAGGAATTGATTTACTTCCGCCCTATGTTGACAGCCATGAGTTAAATTCTCCTCATTGCAGATTAAGCAAGGATAACGAGGTTTTTTCTTTTCTTCATAAGATTGGTTATTTGTTTGTCTTGCAGAGGATTATATTTCTTATTTTTACCTTTTCCTTTCTTCTTACTTCATGGTTGATAAGATTTTCCATTTGTATATTGAACGACATTGATCTCGGAAGTAGAATCTTCAGGAGTAATAGAGGAGGGATTTGGGTAGCCATAGTAGGATTTGAACAAGATGGTTTACTCACCGAATGTTGGCTAGCTTAACCTATCACGCCATCAGCGACATGTGATTCTTTACTGGAATGTTGGGGAACAATATATCCATGTCGTGAAACAATGTGTATTTTATCGCAAAGTGTGTCAGATTTTGTATAAACAAGATCCAAATATTGGGCATGAGAAATTACTTGCTCTTGGTCACAACTCTGCCCTCATCAACCTATTCCATGATAGGTGATAATAAAGACTTAGTGAACCATTCAACTAAGAGATGATCAAGAACATAAGTCTTGACCAAACGATGTCGACATCCCCACTCATGAATGTGATCAGAAATTTGAGTGGAATCAGATTGCTTGAAATTATTCAAAAGTTCAGTTCCAGTCTCATACCGAATGGGAAACTAAAAAATAGTTAAGAATGTAGTTTCTAAGGAACTGAAACTGTGCAACGAAGCTCATGGTAATTAAATATACCACTTTGTTTTTGTACCATTAAGTGTGCGCTAGAAAAGATGTAAATGGATAGATTCATTATTTAAAGAGTTCGAACAACACCATAAATGATATGTCATAACATGCGTAGATGGGTATTCTCTAGGATTTCCATTGAACCTAGGGATATCACTGGGCAATTTCATAGGAATAACCAGCTACCATGGAGAGTGACAAATGGGATCATTTGTAAGTTGGGTAAGATATGGAAATTCAAGAGTTTCTACAAATGACAACTGCCTATTGAAGTCATGTAGAGGGTCTCCTGGGTAAGATGGGATGGCTTGGGAAACAAGTATTTACGCTCTTGGATAGGGAGGATTTTGTTAACTTGGATAAACATAACCTGACTTCCCAATTCCAAGATAACCTTGCAAAGGTAAAAATGGTTGGGTTTTATTTTTTGGCCGATACCTTGATATTGTTTCCCTGTGGAATTTTGGAACATCCCAACATAAGGCTGAATAGCATGTTCATGTTCCATGCCATATATAGGTTGACCCACTTGGATTTGAGGATTATCCTGACCAATTAGTGGAGGTTCTAAGACACCTTGAAGCGGTTGGGAAAGTGGGGCTTGGGAGGACCTAGATACCGATGGAATATGTTGAGTCAAAGTTGAAACTTGAAAAGGTTGACTTGCATGAGTTTGAGCTTGAACAGATTGAGATGTAGGTTGAAAAGTAGGAATTTGAGATGTAGGTGAAACAGGTTGAGAGGTTTGAACTTGATTCACAACTTATCAAGGTTGTACGGGAAATGTAGGTTTCCAGGAATTGACAACCATTCTTAGATATGGAGGTCTTGAATAGGATTGAGCAACAACTTGTAGTATGTTTTCAAGGGATTGGAACACCCCAGTAATAGGTTCCCCCCCTACTGAAAGAGAAGGGGAATATGGAGGAAACTTCCCCCCTGGATGAGGGTACCCAACATAATATGGATTGGGCTATTGTAAGTGTCCATACCCACTGACATATGAACCAGATTGCTGCTCAAAAATAGGTTTAGATGGAGGAGGAAGAGAAGACTATGTGGCTCTCATCAAATAAGTGTTGGATGGGATTCCAAAAATGGATGACATGGGAGAAGTCCATGGACTGGATGATGCAACAAAAAAGGTACCAAATAATTATTGGTAACAAGGCGAGATGGATGGGCCACCATATAGATGTGTCTCTAGTGATTTTTCAAATGTATAAGACATTACAACATTGGTTGTCTCGGTCATAGTAGAAGGTGCAGGTCGAGAAACCATAACAGACTTGGTGATAGTTAAATATCCCAAAGAATATTGCTGAGAAAATCTCACGGGTGAGTTGAAAAGAGGAGAATCATGGAAAGGAGCTTGTTCCATGTATGTGAAGGAGGGACTTAATAAATATGAAGCCCTCTCAAATGAACATGAGAAGAAGTTCGAGACTCTTCTTGAGGAATCTCCTCCATAATTAGAAGGCTAGGTGGAACTTCTTCACCATAGGGTCCAATATATATAGATTAATGTTGAACCAAATATAGAGGAAGAGAGGAGGAAGGTCCTGAAGTAGCAGGTGTAGTTAAATAAGGGTCCTTAGATTGTAGAATCTCATGTTGTAGTGTTTTTGAGTCGAGAAACTTAAGTTCAATAACCTTAGATAGTAAAGTTTCAGGTGCTTTTGTTTTGATTGTGTCAGACTAACCAACCAATAAATAAGTGATCTCGGGTTCAATACTCACATGAAGAGAGGATTTTGGAGGATTAATTTCAGATGTAGGTCCAAAAGGAGTAGCTCCCAAAGTACTAGATTCAGTAGTTTGCATCATTTTGTTTTTCTAACGATGTCTAAGTTTGCCTAAAATGGAGGGGGATGAAATATGTTCATCCTACTCAAACGACGAGGTTGAGGGGGTTGTTCTTCCACGTTGGTTTAATAATTTTTTTTAAAAATTAATACAAAAATAAATCAAAAAAGGGGTAACTAGGAAAAGGGGCTTACCAAGGAACTGTGAATTGAAATATGTCACCTTGGAGAACTAAGGATTTGCATATAGGAAATAAATCTTTCTGAATGTTTTTTTCAGTGTATCACAGTGTAGAAGGAGGTCGACTCAGTTACCTAAGGTGAGGATAACAACCTAGTGTGGACTTCCAAAATATACACGAAGGTACATGGAAGTGCAGTCCTGTTAGTGTTGTCTAATACATAACCGTGCAATGAGAGTGTTACCATATACTTTTCATGCATGGAAATCCATCCAAAATACCTGGAGGTATGTGGAGAGCAATCCTATACTCTTATATACGTGGAACAATATTTCATCCCCAGAATGCAACGATGGCAAAAAAGTGAGATTTGATAAGTTTATAGATGTCAGAACATGTCTCTAGCCTAGACCTTTATATGTTTTTTTTAATGCTTCAAATTCTCCTGAAGATTTATTTAGTAAATTTTAAAGTTTATATTGAATTAAGTTCCATTTTTCAAGGCTCACCGTGAATTTCACCCGAATATCCTAATGATGTAATCTAACATGATAAAATGAAATATTTTATTTTCAATGAATATCTATGTACAGGAGGGAGAAAAAAAAGAGTATTGTAGCAAACAATATTTGTTAACTAAATTTCCCTAATGTAATTGTTCCAATTTCCAATTTAGCACACAAAACAATAACTACAATGCAAAATGAAAAATAATGAGATTTTTCTTTTCAATCCTATTAATTTCCAAATGAAATGAAAACTAATATGCTACTAAATCACCGATGAAAGAAACTACATAGAATGATGACTGTAATATCAATTTCTTCTAGCAATCAATGATCAAGAAAAAAATTGTCAATGACCTAAATGACAAGAAAAAAGAAAAATCCAAAAAAATCTTATCAAAGGCTATCAAAACCAAAATAAAACAAAGTGAAGGGTTTTCAAAGACAATGACACACTCAAGGATAGAAGGAAAACAAGTTGGACCAAAGAAAATAAGAGAGGAAGGCAACACAAGAATTTTTTTTTCATCTTGTAGGGATCAATGCAGGTGCATAATAGGCACCAGTGCTCTGCGGTGCAAGTGTAGAGAAGGAGGGAGTTCACTTGAGCACTCTATGTCTAGACCGAGAGGTGTGTTGAGGCAGATTCGACCAAAATACGACACAAAAAATTGAGTCAAGCTCGGAGAAGAGTTTTCCTAGGATCAATCAAGGTTGGTTTAAGAGGTGAAAAAGGTGCTAAGTTCAAGGAAACTAGTAAGGGAAGAAAAATTTCCCCAGTGGAGTCACCAATTTTCTATGTGAAATTTACGATTATGGAAAAATGTGAATTTCCTAGACCTACTGGACTGGTCTAGAACAACTAAAGACAAAAAACATAGAGTTTTCCTTAGATAAATTAAATAAAGGGAGAAAAGCCTACTTGGAATCTGACACAAGCTTTGCTTTCCTCCTTGATTGTAAGGTTCAATCGTAGCTCCGAATGCTATAATTAGAACCTAAACATACGACTAAAATAAGCAAGGGATCCACAACATCTACGTAGCATAATTCAATTACTCTATTCAATGAATCTACAAGGCATTGAAATACATGAATGTAAACATAACACAACACATATAGGAAAACATGATACTATTTGTATTATTAGAAATAAGAGAGATTTTGAAACCATAAGTAGAAGTTGATCTTGTATAAATCTCCCTAAGTTGACTTATCCTTCCTTGTCAAAAAGAACACTTCAACGTCAACCCCAATGCATGAAAATTTCGACTCCTTCAAATTCAAGGCAGCAGGATAAGGGCATGATCAATCTCCAAAAGCCAACCCAGATGTTATGGATGTTAGTAAATTTATAAGAGAAGGATGGTAGTTTAGGATTTAGCATTATGGGCTCAAGATCCAAATATGATGGAAGGATGAGCTCAAGGGATAAGAAGTGAAGTCTCGAAGGTAGTATCAGACAAGATTCAAGCTCTTATCTATGGTAAATAGTTAAAATAACCCATGGAAGTTTCTAGAAGAGGACACTACAATTTTTTTTTTTTTTTTCCAAAATTTCTCGAATCAACACGCCTGCAAAAAGGAGAAAATAGTGCTAGCCATTTTTGGTGAAGAAGGGAGTAACCAGCGTTGAACTCGAGTGGCTAAAGGAATAAAGTGCGTTGGGGATAAATTCAATGATTTTGAGCAGTTGATCCCAAAAACTCAGATTTTTTGGAAAGGTCATGCTTAGGGCTCGGTGAAGGGATGATGACAACATGTTCATGAATGTTGATTGATCCAGTTTGTAGGCCTATTTACCATCTGTGAAAAAAGGACCTATAATAGCGACAACAATAATAAATTCACACATGCATGCATAAACAATAAATAATAGAATATGAGCAGTAAATATGATTCGTTTTATTAATAATGATGGAAATTGAGTACAAAAAAGAATAGAACAATAGATCATGGTATTCCCACTGCATGCATGCAAAACCCAAGTGAAATGAAGTAGACCCAAAGTTGGAAATGGTTCAAACTAGTAAGTCACACTGCCCATAAAGTTTTCTACTATTTTTGTTGTTGAACTGGTGCATTTTCCCTCAATATTGCTCCAAACATTTGAAAATTTAATCTGAGGCTCCTCACACCAAACCCACAAAATCCATGAAATGGTTTGGATTAAATCCAAGTGAAGGATAATCCCATCAAGTGGTTTGAATTACCCAATTTACCATTAAAATTCACTACGAAAGGAATGTTGACTTCCATCCCAAATACTACCAGGAAAATTCCTAAATTTTAACCACATACTCCTCTCACAAAACGTAGAAAAACCTAGAAAAATATTGGGCTAATTATAGCTAACTTGGAAATCCCAAAACAATTTGAAAATCCCATACTACCCACCTTTGCATCCAACATGAAATTACCTTAGAAAACGATCCAAAACCACCTCCATAAATAGCTAAAAATCACCTGCAAAAATATCCTCCAGAAATAGAACCAATTTGTAGCCAGCTACAACAAAATTTCCAACCACGAACCCCTAGGAAAATTATGTTTAATAACCCCAACACAAACCCTTAAAAGAAGAATTTGACCTAGAAATATACCACTATTTCAGCCCTGTAAATTGGTGCCAATCTCCTCGTGCTTCCATGAGAAAAATTCCCGCAAATGCACAAAACTTGCAAATAAAGAGAGATGCTCCAAATTATCATTGTATTTCTCCTTCTGCGCCTAGGTAGTATGAATGACTAAGGGCAATATCTTCAATTATCTCTAATGGAATTTATGAATTAGACTCCCCAAGGTTGAGGGTGGTATTTCTGCATGGAATTCCTATGCTAAACAACACTTTTCTTCTTGTGCTAAATAATCCCGAGAAAGGATGAAAGGTGAAATGTAATAGAAAAAAGATCCTCAATAATTGAGTTCATCCTCCTTTTATAATTTCTCCCCATGCTTTGAGGCTCTCTTTTTAATTTCTATTTTATTGGTGAGGGCCATTTTCTACTTGGTGACTTTTTCCTCCATTCTAATAAAATAATAATTTTCCACCAATCTCCATTAGAATAATATTTTCCCTCCCTTCCTTCAATAAAATATTATTTTTTCGCCATTCCCTTAAAATGACATTTTTTCCTTTTCTCACAAAATAATATTTTCCCCATTTCTAATATTATAAAAAATTAGCAAAACTCCATATAAATTTTAGAATGCACAAAATTGGGTACAATTTAGTCCTCCCAGCCAAAAATTGCTTTTCCTCTAGCAATATCATTACCTTTTGTTGATCCACAGGCTAGCTAAGCTAATGTGAGGGTCCCAAATGTACCATTGAGCCACTCCTTGCTATCATGTCACCACCACATTAATAAATCCTATGTCACCAAATACCCAAACCAACCTGACCTCCTTCTACGGAACATCCTGCCATACTAGAAAAGTCCCACATGTCATCAATGCATCATTGAATCCTAATGACAGGTATAAATTATATTTCCCTATAGAAACAAGCTGATCCCTAAGGGTATTTGAAATGTCTAATCATGTGATTCCCAGATCCCATGCTAGTCTTAAAATGGTACCACCATGTTGTGGTTGTGCCACTTTGACCATGATTATCTTCCCATCGGGCGCAAGTTGTACCCTCTTCTCTGGGAAGTTGTTTGAAAAATATCTAGGGACTCCCAACACATTTGGCCTAGGAATATCCATGATGTAAAGGCCTACCAATCCAACACTAACCTTGATACAGAGTAGTGAGAAGGGAAATCGACCCTGTCATGCAATGAAGGACTCAACACTCCCCCATATGTCAAACCAAGCGTGAGTTGAGTCCCTCTCTAACCCAATCCTTCTCGAAAAAAAATAAAGTGACAAATAAACCAACAAAATCCTTGGATCCCATAGCCATATTAGCTAGAACATAGTCCTAACAACTGTTGGCACAAACCTGTACCCTATCTGGGGTACCTGCATGCAATCAGTATATGGACTCCATACATCAAGCATCAATATGGTGCGTGCAAGACTTCCTTGCGCCTACCATACCACACTATGAGATTTGTTTTCTTGCCTTCTAAATGTGCTACCCAATACTTCCTGGAGTCTAAACATTTTCCTACAAGAAGGGTCCACCAACTTCTCTATATTCTTATGAGATATCTCAGAAGGCCTCACCCAAAAGGTGTCATGTGTCTCCCTGAGTGTGGGTCTGAGGGTGGAGCATGCATTACCTCTGTATAATATTATACCATCCCCATGCTTACACCTTCCAACTCGCGCCCTAACCATATGCCACATTTGGAAAGCCTCTCTCCTTATGCAATATGCCTCATCCAACTATCTCATATGAACCTCTTTGGGTCCTATTGCTTGTGATGAGAGCATCAAGTGACAATACCAAAGTTCCCTATATCATTGTGCAATGCTGAAGAGTGATAAATTTGTAGCCTCCAATGGGTATATCTAAGAACCTGTATGGAAGATCATGGTCAGTCTCGTGACCAACCACTCTCTAAACTTAGGAGTGCCTAACCTAAGGGTATGTCGGTTGTCCATATTAGGAGATCCCTCTCGAGGATGTGCTCCAACAATCTGTTGTGCATCATCATGATGTACTGGACATAAACATATACCCTTACACTCCTCTGCCTAGCATTGAACTATGTGGCACAACTTCATGCACCACTAGATACCAACACTCATTGTCATACCACCCTGCATCATTGGGAATCCCTCATGCGCTAATGCACTTTCCACTCTTCTAGTGAACCCACCATGTCGTATGACATATCTCCTCATCTATCCTAGTAGACTTGAGTTGCCTAACTCCACACATTCTAGGGGAAACATTGGTGTTGTACCAATCCTCGGTGACTACTATGACCAATACATCAATAAGAGAGCATCATCCCCATACAATTCCCTGTCTGGCAGCTTGCCGATGCCTCCTCCTCTGAAAAACTCCTACTAAAGTATACTAATCATCCTACGACTCCCTGCACATCCAAATTGCCCAAACAACTTACATAGTTTCCATGCTCTTCTATCAATCCAACCTGTCACTAACACTAACGAAGATCCGAACATGTGTGGATTCTTAGTCACCTTATTTTTCACATGGCCAATACTATCACTAGCTAAATCTATGATGTGGTGGAGAGTCCTGGACCCCAAAAATCATTATCCTATGTCTCAAGTATATGGTAGGAGTCCCCACCTAGATCCCAATTCCAACTTGGGCCTTCAGTATCCCTAATGTTTGGTGGCTCCTGCCAAGTTTCACTTTAGAATACAACCATATCCATAAGTCTAGTCCACTCCACCGGGTACCAACTCAAAATATCTCATCATCCAACCCCAAGGGCAAGATCGAATGCATGTGAAACAACTCTAACATGAAAACGATGTGCCTTGTGCAACTCATTCCATCTCATCTTATTGTCCTAGCCAACACATGAGATTTGAATAGGTATCTTTGCCTCTCTCTATATAATGTGCATAGGTGACCCATCAGTGTTGCAAACCCCATCTATGTATGCTCGAAGAGGGTTGCTATGGAACTCCAACATACACCCCTCTAGTTGCATCATTAGGGATGTCAACCATTCCCCAACGTGAGTTAGCTTGGGCACTAACTCGGCATAAACCACTCTCATGCCCTCCAACTCCTCATTTTGTTGTAGAACGGTCTCTCGGACTATTGCGACCTTATTTTTCAATGTTAGAAGTTTATCCTAGAGTGGTTCAAACTAATGTGGGTGGTTATCATCTGTAAGCTCAGTCACATATCTGGATAATTATGTCTCCAATGATCTCAGCATTGGTGGATATGTCTCCTGACACCTCATCAATGGTGGATATCTCTGTGTCTCCTAGCACCTCATCAAGTTTTTGTGGGAAATCATCATCTAGAAACTCGATCATGGCCCTGGACACCTCATCAATGGATGGCCTGACAGGTGCAGGCTCTACTCTCTCTACCAATTCCTCAACCTACGTCATCACAGTGCTAACTGATGATGGTGACTCTAGAGTTGTGCTAGGCCTATCTATGTCCTCCTCAAAATCCAGTGTGCCCTCATCCTTCTACTCAACCACCTCCTCAAGCTCGTTGTCAGTCTACCTGCACCCTAGGCCCCACGATCTGAAGTAAGCTCTCCTCCTAGTACCATCATCCTATTGCTCTTGTCCTATCCACTCCCTCTGAGAGGGTTTGACGTCCTCTCAGTCAAATCTCTCTATGAGCCTTCATGTGAAATAGTTGTAAGATGTGATGCTTACATGACCCAAAGGGATTATTCCACTGTACCACCACTCCATGGCATCTACATCCAAATGAAAATTGGCATGCCTAATGGAATCCACCTATCTCATAGGGTATAACTGGATATATGTGTCTAGTTCATGCACCCATTCCCTGAAAAAAGTCCTAGTTGATCCATCAAAGAAAGTGAGGATTATTTTTCCCTCTATCTTCTGAATGCCTTAGCTTGGCCGATCTCCCATTAGCGATGTGAATGGATTTACCCGCATGGAATTTTTATCACTAGGGTCATTTTCATAGAAGTGAAGATGGCTAAGTTTTATTCCCTTAAGTCTACTAAATTGGGCCAACATTCTAATCATCTCCTCATTGTTTTTTATCATCTTCTCATTGTTCCTGAAGACCTCTTCCATGATATTGCTAGCTTCCCCATAACTGACCAAGATCATGCTCTGAGACCACTATAATTTTCCTAATAGAAAAATAATAGTAAATAACTACAGAGACATGCACTAAGCTACAACAACAAGAAATTCACACATGCATGCATAATCAACAAACCACAAAATATGAGTAGTAAATCTGAGTCGTTTTATTAATAATGTTGGAAATTGGGTACAAAATGAAATAAAACAATAGATCATGGGATTGCCACTGCATGTATGCAAAACCCAGGTGAAATGAAGTAGATCCAAGGCTAGAAATGGCTCAAACTGGTAACTCGCACTACCCAGAAATTCTATTGCTGTTGCTATTACTGCTAGAGGTGAATTGGTGTTTTTGCCCTCAATATTACTCCAAAAATTTTGAAAATTTAATTTGAGGCTCCTCACATGAAATCCGTAAAATCCCCAAGATGGTTTGGCTTAACTCCAAGCCAATATCAATCCCATTAAGTGGTGTGAATTACATAGTTTACCCCTAAAACACACTGCTAAAGTAATGTTGACTTCCATCCCAAATACTACCGTAAAATTTTGAAATTTTAACCACCTACTCATCTCACAAAACCCATAAAACCCAAAAAAATATTGGTCTAATTCGAGTTGCCCTGGAAAGCCCCAAACAATGCAAAAATTCTAGACTGCCTAGCTCTTCATCCAATAGGAAATTACCTCAGTAAATTATCCAAATCGACCTCTAAAAATAACTAAAAATCACCTACAACAATCTCCTCCCGAAATAGATTTAATTCTGAGTCAACTTCAGCTAAATTTCCAACCCAAAACCCTTGTGCAATTTCTTCCTAATAACACCAGTGCAAGCTCTGAAAAGAAGAATTCAACCTAGCAATATACCATTTTATAAACCTTGTAAATTGGTGCCAATCTCCTCCTCGTGCCAAGAGAAAAACTCTTGCAAATGCCTAGAACTTGCAAACAAAGAGAGGGTCTCCAAATGATTAGTGTGGTTCTCCATCTGCCCCCAAGTAGTGTGAATGGTTGAGGGAAATCTCTGCAATTATCTCGAATGGAATTTTTGAAGTAAAATCCCTAAGGTTTGACTACGAAGAACTCAAAGCTCTAAAAAATGAGGGTGGAATTTCCGCTTGGAATTCCTATGCTAAACAACACTTTTCTTCTTGCGCTAAACAACCCCAAGAGAAGATGAAAGGTGAAATGTAATAGAAAAAAGATGCCCAACAATTGAGTCCATCCTCCTTTTATAATTTCACCCCATGCTTATAGACTCCCTTTTTAATTATTATTTTATTGGTTGGGTCCATTTTCCATTAGGTGACTTTTTCCTCCATTTTAATAATTGCAACCCATCTCCATTAAAATAGTTTTTTTTCTCCTTCCCTTCAATAAATATTATTTTGCTACCATTCCCTTAAAATAATATTGTTTCCCTTTTCTCACAAAATTATATTTTCCCCATTTTTAATATTATAAAAAATTAGTAAACCTCCTTATTGATTGTAGCATGCACAAAATTGGGGACATGACATCTTCCTTCTCTATGTTGCTCTTAATTCTTCCTTTTTCCATACCTTCCTTCTTGTTTTCTTTGTGTTTTTCTCTCCTCTCTCTCTAATTGTTTGAATAATCCCTCCCTTGCCTACCTGCTCAAATTCTCTCTTTTATGTCAGTTCGAATGGTCTCCTTCCTTGTCTCTTGCATTGCCCAACTATGTGAATGAGTCCTCCATCCCCTGTGCTCCCCTCAATAGTTCGAATTGTCTTTTTCATTGTACAACCTTGACACCATTACCTTGAATGGTCTCCTTCCTTGTCTTTTGCATTGTCCAACTATGTGAATGAGTCATCTATCCCCTGCTCCCCTCAGTGGTTCAAATTGTCTTTTTCATTGTAAAACCTTGACATAGTTACCTTGAATGGTATCCTTCCTTGTCTCTTGCATTATCCAACTATGTGAATGAGTCCTCCGTCCCTTGCGCTCCCCTCAATAATTTGAATTGTCTTTTTTGATGTACAACATTGACACAGTTACCTTTTTCTGCTAGAATCGTGTCAACCAATAAGGAAAGTGCCACCTTCATGTATGTTTCTAGGTTATTAAATGTTGGTTAGTCTTATAGTGAATGGTTATTCCATTATATTTTTTTGCTGCTAATTGGTGTTTCTGCTATCTAATCCATGACCTCTAAATTCTATGTATATATAGTTTTAAAAATGTGAATAATTTATGAAATAACGTGATGTTAAATGAGTTGAAGAATGAAATAATTGCATTTCTATTAATTATTGGCTAGTTCCTTTAATTTAGTCTCTCATGATGTTGAAATTAGAAGTCACATTCTGAAAAGTAACCATGTTTAATTTCAGGAAAATAAGGCTGTGAATGATGCTTCCATGTCCTTACTAAATTTAAGATATGAATTGAAGGTGATTTCTAAATGAAAGTGCCATGGCTTAGGGCATCCTATGTTGTGATTTCCTAGACTCATTGAAGAATAGTCATAGTCATCCTTGCAATTGGGTCACGTGTTTTAGCATTTATCTTATCCCTTTTATTTCAACGATATGGCCCCAGCTTCATTCCCGAATTTACTTTTTGTGATTATGAAATGTCTGGTCCTAAATTTGGTTGTGAAAATGTCGTCGGCACATGCAACCAAACAGATGTAGTTTAAATTACTTGAAAACAAATTACTTGGCTATAAATAATGCAGTGAAAATCTATTGAATATCGATCTTAAAGGGCCGGTTCTGAGATTAAGTCCCCAGGTCTCCATGATGTTAGTTGCATCCAGCTCTCCTTAGCTGGAACTTGCCATAATATATCAAATCACCCATGTTTCCTCTTTAGAATCTCCACGTTTTAAGTTAATTTTTGGCTCCACAATGATGGAATTTGGATTTCTTTTTACTCGTCATAATTTTTTTTAAGTTTTGGGTTCTTATATTTCTCGTCAAAAAATATTATGTTTAAAATTTTTCCTTTCAAAAATGATGTTCTCCTATCAAGTTAGCTCTTCACCAATATAAAATTAATTAAAATTTTACTTTTTAATAACAAAATTATGTTAAAAAATTCCACAATATTTATTATAAAAAAAAAAAACAAAAAAACAAAATAACTATTTTAAATTTTTTCACATTAAAAAAAAACAAAAAGAATTTAACACATGACTTATTAAATATTAAGTTTTGGTTTGAAAATGCTTTACAATAAATAAATTTTGTTTCAAATATATTGTAAAGTTTTCCATCTAATGCTACTCTACTACATTGACATCTTTTGTGTATCTTGTTTTATGTTTCCCAAGTTCTTTGTGAAAAAAGGTGTGATCTATAACAATGACATAGAGATTAGGGTGATCATATTGAAACAATCATGGAAAAGTCATAATTAATTGTTGATATGTACTACAATACATACAATTTTGATTTTGTTCCCTATGTTAATTAAATTTGGAGGGCCTCATTTATTTCGTTTCTAGTTTTTTCTTTTTTGACATGTATTCACATTTTGAATGCAAACTCAAAATTTTTGAAGGTGTTAGTTGTGAATATGTGTGGGGTTGTTGATAATGATCTTGAGCACAATGATGTATGGATGATTCTTGATAATAATTTCCTAACATAATGACAAAACCATCTTAATATTTTCACACTTTGATTTAAAGTATAATTAATTATAAATAATATAAAAAATCAATTTAAGTTTCACTAAAGAATTTTAATCATTATTTCAAAGTTTTTAAAACAAAAATAATAATTATGAGTAAAGGAAAGCTTTTAAAACAAAAATAATAATTATGAGTAAATGATTATAAAAAGTGAAAAATCAAAACATAAATAGCTTTCTACCTATAAACAAGTAGCAACATCTACTTCAATATGGTTTTGGATGGCATTAGACATTAGGTTTGATAAGTGATATAGTCAAGTGTATATTTTACATTTAAGTTAAAGAAAATTATATGACCAGTTCAATCTATCAAATATAAGCCAAAAGTTGAATAATAAGACACCAAAAAACTTAATAAACTCATCAAATTTAAACCAAGACACACAAAAATTCTTAATAAATTGAAATAATAATAAGACAACAAAAAGCTTAGTAAACCTAAATGACATGGAACAATACATTGATAGACCATGTCAAGATAGACATGAGTTTAAGTATTTCCTAAATATCTTTTAGTATGACACATCTATTCTTTTCCTAAACTTCTCTAGTAGTCTTAACTGTATCAAAAATTATTCTTGTGTATATTTAATAAAATTGATTCTCTTTTAAAAAATTATTGCTGCTTATATTTAATAAAATTCATTTTATTATTTAACTAGCTTGACTCATGTGCTTTTAAAGAATATTGCTAATTATTTAAACAAAAACATTTAAAAATAAAATAAAATCCTACCATAATATACCATAAAATTTTCATTTTTGTTTCATCTTTAAATTTTAAATTTAAACATATAATAAATGGGCTGAAAGAAAGAAACTAAAATAATACCAGCTTGAAAATGAAAAAAATCTCTCCCTAAACCTATTCTCCAAATAAGGGTTGGCATTATTTTATTTCATTTATGTTTAATGGTAAAGTTGAAAAGCCATAAAATAAATGGAAAATAATTCATATAAGAATAGATGAAATATAAATCTTTATCAGTAATGCACTCTACAAAATAATTATTTCAAATAATTTCAACAATCCATAAGGAGAATTATTCCAAATCATTTCACCAATCCATACTAACTAAATACTAAATAGCTTCACTAATTACTTATAGCAGGATCAAAAGAAGTATAATCTCTCCAATTTCACAACATTCTTCTTAAAATTTAGCTTTCTAAAATTCCTTTCTTCACGAAATTCTCCATTTAATTCATTTAAACCAAAATTACTAAACCTCATTAACATATGAGACATACACAACTCCTCTCCTGTTGGATTTAATGCTTACATTCCATATTTGAGAAGGTGGTTTGTAATGGTTGAGAAATTCTCTCAACCTCTCTGTCTAATTTAGGAATAAGTTGGATCTCAGAAACTCTATTTAATAGAGTAATCTGATTGTAATCTGTGTGTGTGAGTGTGTGTGCACATACACCATTTGTGCATAATATATGATTGTGTTTCTGTGATTTTCGCTATTTCTATCATGGTATCGGAGCACAGGATTAGAAGCCTGTGTATGTGTGTTGTGTCGTGAGGAAATTCCTAAAGCTGCACGATGCTTTGTTGGTTGAGATTGAAGTCAGATCTTTGACTAGTGTTGTCCATTGTTGTTGTAAGGGCCCTAAGTGCGAAAACCTTCATTGCGGAGGGTTGTGGTTAATGGTTCCCAACTATATTAAATTTTGTGGATTCTGCAGCGATGCGTTCGACCTTTGGGTGTGAAGCTGCTACTTCCTTTGATAATGAAACTGTTTTTTTGGAGAAATAAATTTCTAGACCACGGCATATAAAAGTACAGGCTCCCAATCGATGGGAACTCGGTCGAGACCTCTTTGATGAATTGCCAGGAAACGTTCGAAATCGCAGTGTGGCTGAGTGAGTTCAACGTGGTTATAAAAGCACGGGAATATGGACTTGAATTGAAGAGCTACGCAGTTTTCAAGTCTGAAGAGAGCAGACTTCTGCTGGAAAAGACCGCCAAGACCAGATTACTGCTGAAGAAAACCATACTTCTGCGGGAGACTTTGGGGTTAGAGATATTTTTTTTTATTTTATCTAGATCCATTCGTGAATAATTTCAAATCCCTGTCATGTCACTTTCGATACTTGAATATTTGATGAAAATTTCTGAGGCCGCTGCTATTCAAGAATTCTATAATCCGCAAGTAATATGTTGAATGGCATCGGTGGTGTACTCTTAAGTGAAGTACAACATGCCAGATTCTTTAACTGTGATTAGTTAAATTTAGATATAAGGAAATCAGCACCCGCCAGAAGCAGACATAGTAGAGATAGGACGTATGGTAGCATCTCGTATGCAAATCCTAAGGTTGCTCGTTTGGGTAGAAGATCTGCGATTTGTTGAATTTGTATGTGCGCAGAGAACGGTGATTGAACAAGTTTGAAATTTTGTTGATATCATACAAAACTTGAATTGGCACACATTGGAGTAGAATAAATGTTACAAAGATAATAGCTGAAGATCCATGACACTAATGGTATGAGTAACACAAACGGTTGCAACAATATTAAACCTATTTCTAGTGGCTGAGTTTTATGGTTGAATCTCAGGTGTTGAAATCTGTGTAGTTTATTAGTATTATAATTTATTTGTAAATTAAGTGATGATAAAAAGGATATTTTCCAAAACTGATTCTAGATACATTTTGTATCTAGACGACTTTTCTACATAACTGGCGAGTACAATGGTTGGCACCCATGTATCTCGGTGGATGGGAGCTCGTCCATAGAATGACTAGGAGTTCAGCAATTGCAAAATGCAATCAATTGTTTTTTGAAGAGATCAAGTGGCAGTAAAGCTCAATATGGATGGTTGTCCAGATAGCATGGCAGTTGCGGATCTAGAGAAGGATCCCTCATTAGTGGTAGACATGGAAGTGGTCTCCTAATGAGGTTATGCGACAGATTGGGATGCTGTCCAGTAATTGACTTCAGAAGGTCCTTGATTCGGGAGTTGAGGAAGCGAACTCGGGAATCCAACTTGCCAACTACACCTTTCCGAGGGTTATGAGGCAACTTGATGGAGTATCTACTGATAAGCTTGATTATTTTGTTATTTTCATGTAATGTAATCATTAAGGGGGGGTGTTGGAGTTAACGCTTACATTCCATATTTGAGAAGGTGGTTTGTAATGGTTGAGAAATTCTCTCAACCTCTCTGTCTAATTTAGGAATAAGTTGGATCTCATAAACTCTATTTAATAGAGTAATCTGATTGTAATCTGTGTGTGAGTGTGTGTGCACATACACCATTTGTGCATAATATATGATTGTGTTTATGTGATTTTCGCTATTTCTATCATCTCCCTTATACATTTTCACCCATGTTTTCTTTCATTGGTGCGTAAGTCCACTTAGGCTATGCTAAAATGCCAAAAGATCTTACCCATACAACATATATTATCAATCAGAGCTATTGGGCATTGGGCATAATTCCAATTGTAAAGAATTTTTTTGGGTCCGAATTCCATAAACCAATTATCAAGAAGAAATATAATAAAATAATTTTTTTATAGAATTTAAAAATAAAATAGTGAGCTTACCTTGAGACTTACCTAACCATTATATAAATTTAAATTGGAAATTTATTAATAACGTTTTCAGAAACATGTAACCTGTCATTAATACGTTTTGTACGGTTACGAGCACTTCCCAAAAACAAACATTAAAAAAATTAACACGTCAAAAATGGGCTTTTTGTCAAATTCCATCCTTGCATCCGGGTTTTGCATGAATTCCATACGCCGCAGTCTTTTCAGGCAACGTTTTGGCCTGGATTCCGGCAAAGATTTTTAAAAAATCTGGCAAAGATTTTATCAGAATTATGTTTTCAGTTGTTAAACTTTAGTATTTTGAGTGCCCTAAGGGTTTTTGGTAATGCTGAATCCATTTCTTCTATCAAAAATGGATTCCAAACACTCCAACTACCTAATTTCTTGAATTTTAGTTGCCCGAATTCCAACAAAAAACTGCCGTCCAGGCTATTTCGTTGCCTAAATAGACAACTCCATTCCAAACTCCTCACGAGTCGAAGAATGAGTGTGTTTCTAGAAATAGAACACTAATGGTTGAGCCCCATATTCAATTTGTGATGGTCAGCTCCTTGCCTCAATTTGCCATTGGTGATGTTAAATTCACACTTCCTTAGAAACCAAATGGACCAGCAATGCGTCCGACACGCTGACCTCGCTTATCATCGCTGGTTGGCAAGAAATTTGACATTAGTCGCTGGAAAAATTTGTCCTATTGAGCAATGAGTTAAATTGTCCAATACCCAACAATGTCTTTGCTTTCAGCAGTTTAGCGGCCGTTGTCATCGGTGCCCCTAGTCCCTTATCCTCATCGGTGATCAGCCAAACTTCCGCATGGGCGCCTTGGATTTTCCTTCCATGAGCGCACACCTTCGACTTTTAAGGGACAATACTTTCTCTGCGGTGCCTTTTCACTTTCCATCAACGCAATGATTAGCCATTTAAAAGTAATGCCACGTCAGCTGGTACATATGCATGTTAAAATAAGCAACTCGACATGTACACGGATTTTAAAAAGACCATTGCTTCTCACTTCAACTTTAGAATTAAGTAACAAACTTATTCATAGTAAATAATTAAACAAATAACAAGAATATGGTTGGATTTTCACACTTCACTTATTTTATTTTATTGGGAATTGATAGCTTGGCGTAATTGTTACTTTGGAACTCATTTTGGGATTATTTTAAAAAGCAATAATGTGTGATAATAGAAGTTGATGTTTCTTAAATAAGTGATATTTAATGCTCATGCACAATGTTAAGATATATATCTTCATAGCTTCAAGTATTCTTAATATATTATCTTAGATAATTTTAATAGTATTAATAAAAGGTTACCATGTTTTTGGATCATGTATATAATATATCTTTATCAAAATTTGTATGCATGTGGACTGAATTTAGGTGACTTGACACCTCTTAATCTCATAAGTGCAACCCATTTCTCACACATTTGACAAGAGTCCAACCTTGTGTGTGATCTTTTTGTCTTGTTTACCATCCCACTACCAAATTGGGTGAATGGTTAGGTATGTGATAATAGAAGTTGATGCTTCTTAAGTAAGTGGTATTTAATGCTCACTAAGAACATTAAGATATTTTTCTTCATAGCTTCAAGTATTCTCAATATATTATCTTAGACAATTTTAATAGTATCAATAAAAGTTTATCATGCCTTTGGATCATGTATGTAATATATCTTTATCAAAATTTGTATGCATATCTAATGAATTTAGGTGACTTGACACCTCCTAATCCCACAAATGCAACCCATTTCTCACACATTTGACAAGAGTCCAACCTTGTGTGTGACCTTTTTGTCTTGTTTTCCAACCCACCACCAAAGAAGGACAATAACACCCCTCCACTAGCCTTGATTATGGAGGAAAAACCATAATTTTCACATAACATTACTTACTAGAGATTGTGCCTCCCTCCTAGTATGTAGAGATGTGCTCACTTGACTAGAATTAGATGCATGACTTTAAATCCTATCATGTGGCTCTCCATTATCAAGTTACAAATTGTTCGGTTATTAGTAAGATGCAATGATGAATGTGTTATATTAAAGTAAACTATAGGTCAAGGTGGACAATGAAGTTTAGGACTCACAAAATATTGTTTGAAATCTCAATATGTTGGAACCTAGAAGGGTTCAACCCCTGAAACAAGTCATGCTTGTCATTTTGTCAATCTTACACAAATTCATGAACCACCCCCAAAAATTCACATACTTTAAGGTATTTCACATGGAGAACTAGAACAATTCCAACACATAAATTTTGGCATAGAAAATACAATGGCACCTCCATGTTATGGTAAGGAAGTTTGTTAACTACCATAAACCACTTCTCCATCCAATTTCCTATAAATAAGTGATATGGGCATTAATCCATACATATGAACCTTTTTCTCTTAGGAAGATCTTGGCTAGTTTTATGGTTAATGAATAAGCTCATGAGATCATGTTTCTAGATTTGTAAATATCTTTCCTCATTCCTACCTAATCCTATCATATAGTACTCATACTTCTCTGCACCCATATTTAGAGATACCAGACAATCTTTCTCCTGGGCCATGCATAGTGAAAGATATAATGGTGTGTGCTTTTAAAAAAATTCTAAGTGTTTTGATCACTTTGTTAATATTGATTGTTTATATTTATAATCAAAGATTAAAGATGATAATTTCTTTAACTAATAATAATGGATTAAGATTTTGATAATTTATATGCTATAAGAAATTTACTAAATAAACTTATAAAATAACATTTATATTCATAAAATACTAAATAATATTATAATTTTTTTTCTTTTCTTTTTTCTAAATATATACAATAAAATAAACATTTATTTTATTAAATATTCCCAATAATTTTTTAAATTATATTATTTAATTACTCATTAAAAAACTCTTCAAAAAGTATCATTATTATAACATTATTCTTATTTATTTTACTTATATCTCTTCACTAATGTGAAACATGATTCAATCACAATAACTTCCCTTCAGATTCTTCTTAAATAGGGCATGTGCCTATGTAATCTATAATGCCTTATGGCCATGCAAATGGAGAAGTGAACAATCTTGGTCAATATGGGTGTGAACAAGTAGTGATAAACTTGGATTTCCATGTTATGAACAAGTAGTGATAAAATATGGGTGTGAACAGGTAGTGATCAACTTGGATTTCCATGTAATGAACGAGTAGTGATAAACTTGGATTTCCTTAACATGGGGAGAGAAACTCTAGATACACCACCGCTAGCGTGGAAGATATTTTTAAATAATTAAAAAAATTAAACAGTCTCTTACATAACACGGGTCAAAGCGCTACATAAGAAATTAAATAATTTGACTCTTTTCGAATCCAATAACCGTATTTGGTAGGCCAGTGAAATCATTATTAGAAATAAATTATTGATCACAAATCAGGGTTATTTTAAATAAATTTAATCAAGAGTCTAACCTAAGCTATGATTTAAATTAAATAGTAATTATTATATTAAAAAAATTAAAATTATTATTATTATTTAAAAATTAACAAATCATCAAAATCCATGACGGACGGTTTTCTGAACCGAATTGTCTTTAATATGATTTTTTCGAAGCTTTTCCGGACTATAACTTCTTCATTTTAAAGTATTTTTATTTAGAGTTTTCTAAATGGACGATCTTAAACTAGCAATATTGTTTCTTTGACGATAATATCTCGAAGAGTTTCACCCATTGCAACCTCAGAATAATAATAACGAATGCAATAATAGTATTCACTTGTAGATTTAGTTCAAATTTTATGGTATTTGTTGGGAGGTAAATTACTTGCATGGTATATTTAGTTTAAATTTTATTGAGATAAATTGAAAGTAAGAATTGATTAAAAAAATAAAATTTATTTTTAAAAATGTTAATATAATATAGTATGTTTTAAAATTATTTGATTAAGAGTTGGTCTTCTTACAATTATTGGAAATATTGAACGAAAACAATATATAGCGATGTTTTTTCCATAACACAGAGAATGCATAATTGCTACGGAATTAACAATCAAACATATAGATAGACAACGTAAAATATGAGCAGAACAACTTTTTTAATTTATTCAACTCTTCTCTTAAAAACATGAAATTTAATTGTTTATACGAAATGTTTGAACCCTGAAAACCTAATGCTATTCAATGTTGGATGGACATTTAACGACCTCTCGTCCTTTTGCTGTCAAAAGACCCATTTCTTCATTAAAATGACACACATATCGTATTTCAGTTTATACATGAAACACGTACAAAACACATTAAAAACACAAAAGCCCCGACTTGAAGTTTTATCGGTTCCGGCTTTGAAATCACATTGCATCTGCGCCCTTATCGCATTTAAACAATATCAACCTTTAACTGTGGCACTATCCATTTAAACATTGCGAACTGTGATGTGCGATGTGACGTGGCACATCGCATCACAACCAAAATATAATACCTAAGGGCGCTGCAACAGAAAACTTAAACTTATGCGATTGTGATATGTGACAGCGACATCGCATCGCAAAACAAACAACATAACTTGCGGGCGACGGAAGGTAAAGTTAAAATGTTGCAATTGCGATGTGACGTGGCACAATCGCATCGCATGTCAAATAACATAGTCTTCAGGCAGTTTGGCGGAAAGCATTAACTATCACGATTGCGATGTGCGATGCGATATCACATCACAACATTGCATGGTTCTTTGTGGGGGCTTAATGATAAGGTTTAAAATCTGCGAAGTGCGGTATTGCGGGCAATAAACTGCGGTAAGTGTAGTAAGTGAAATACAAAGGAAAAAGGCAGAAAACATAGGTTTTCATGGTTTAGTTTATGCAGTAAGGTTTAAGGTGGGTCCCACTAGATATCTCATGGGCGAGGATTTAACATTGTGGTGAAGGCTTAAGGGTAAACAAAAAAACTTGCGATTGCACGCTGCGGGCAAAGGTAAGTTAATGCGGTGGTTCAAGAAATAAACACAAAGTATGGGCGGGTACTCTATTCTTTGATATTTTGCGTGAAAACGCCTCTGATTCTTGGATCTGTGCTCATCCTTCCCTGCAACAAAATTCAAAGAAGCGTGGGCTACTGCCACTGTATTATTCATGGCGGTAGTTGGGAGTTAATTCCAACACTCCCCCTTTATCATAACTGTCGCCATCAGTCATTCCCAGACACTATCTGAGATAAACAAAATTCCTTTGTCCTGATGGCTTTGTGAGGATATCAACAAACCGTTCCTATGTCTTGCAACGCTGCAAAAAAAATCTCACCATTGTTAACCAAATCTCTTATAAACTGATATTTGGCATCTATGTGCTTTGTTCTCTTGTGGAAAATAGAATTCTTTGATATTGCAATTGTTGAGCTATTATCACAATAAATTGTGGTTCCTTTGTGTTGCTCATGACACAAATCTCTCAGCATCCTTCTCATTCATACTGCTTGACATGCTGCTACTGTTGCTGCCACATATTCAGCTTCTGTTTTTTATAATGAAACTATTGGTTGCTTCTTGGAAGCCCATGAAATGGCTCCCCATCCCAAATGAAACACATTTCTAGATGTGCTCTTTCTATCATCTACACTTCCAACCCAATCAATGTCAGTGTAACCAATCAATTTAAAATTATCAATTGAGGAGTATAGAACACCATACACCTTTGTTCCATTCACATACCTCAATATTCTCTTGGCTACTTGCCAATGTGTCTCCTCCATGGATCTGGAAAATAAACTTACAACATACATAATATCAGGTCTAGTTGCAGTCAAATACATTAGACTACCAACTATGCTCTTGTACAATGTCAGATCAACATTCTTGTTGCAATATTCTTTTCTTAATTTTAACCCCATGACAGTTGGATTTGTTGATGCTTCTCTGTTCCGCATGTTAAACCTCTTTAAAACTTCTGCAACATATTTTTCTTGGGAAATAAAAATTCCTTTTTCATTTTGATTTACTTCTATTTCCAAAATTTATCTCAATAAACCCAAGTCATTCATTTCAAATTCACTCTTCATTACTGCTTTAAAATCATCAATGAGAGAAACTTCATTGCCTATGAAAATTAAATCATCTACATATAAAACAACAATAAGGATTTTACCGTCATTTTCTTTAATGTAGAGTGTGAGTTCACCATCACACTTGTCAAACCCATTATCCATCAAGTAAGCATCAATCCTGATGTACCATGCTCTTGGTGCTTGCTTCAACCCATAAAAAGTTTTCTTCAACTTACATACTTTGTGCTTTTGGCCTTCTATCTCGTAGCCAGGAGGTTGTTCAACATATACCTCCTCTTTAAACACTCCATTCAAGGATGTTGACTTTACATCCATTTGATAGACTTTCCACTTTTGTTGTGTTGCTATGGACAACATTTTCCTCACTGTCTCCATCCTTGCAACTGGTGCAAAGGTTTCTTCATAATCTCTTCCTTGTTGCTGCTTGTAGCCTTTGACAACAAATCTTGCTTTGTGTCTTTCTATATTGCCTTCAATATTGCTTTTGGTCTTATAGACCCATTTCACTCCAATGAATTTTTTACCTTGTGGGAGGTCCACTAACTCCCATGTATCATTATTTTCTATTGCTCCAATCTCTTCATTCATTGCTTCAATCCATTTTTCTTATTTTACTGCATCTTCAAAATGGAATGGGTCATCAACATGAAAAAACTAAGCAAATAAAAAATTTAGACCTGTATTATTATTTACTCCTTCTTGCTTATAAATTTCACTCAAATTTCTGAATCTTGGTCTTCTTGGTGTGCTTGGAGTTCCACTTGAACTCGAGGGAGCTGTTTATCCCTGTGGTGTGTTTGAGAAGCACTTCCTTGGTTTTGCACTGTTGTTTTGTTGCTTGCTTGCGGTGTGTTATGTTGAGCTTGTGTGGGTGGAGGAGGAGCCACCGTTTAGGGATTATTTGTGCATTCAATTCCTCTTTATCTTCATGTGAAATACATGTCTTCATATTTACAATTTTCTCTAAAGTTCCATCCCAAGCTTCTTCTTCAATGAATTGAACATCTCTGCTGATTATTTCCTTCTTGGTTGACGGATTATAGAGCTTGTAGGACTTGGATTCATCACTGTATCCAACAAATATACTCTTCTCCCCCTTGCTGTCCAACTTCTTCCTTAACTGATATGGGACATGTGCATATGCCACACATCCAAATACTCTCATGTGAGTAAAAAACTGCTTTGTTCCACTCCATGATTCTTCCGGAACTCTGTTCATAACAACTTTGGTTGGACATCTATTTAAAATATATGTTGCACAATTGACAGCTTCTGCCCAATACTCATTTGGAAAATTATTTGAATTTAACATACTTCTTACCATGTCCATGATGGTTCTATTCTTTCTTTCTGCTACACCATTTTGCTATGGTGTATACCTTGTGGTAAATTTCTTGTGTATTCCATGCTCCCTGCAGAAACGCAGGAAGTCTTTTGAAATGCATTCTCCACCTCTATTAGTTCTTAACACTTTTATGTAGTGTCCACTTTGCTTCTCAACAAGAGCTTTGAAGTGGTAGAACTGTTCAAACACTTCACTTTTCTGTTTTAGAAAATACACCCATGTCTTCCTTGTGTAATCATATATAAATGTCAAAACATAATGACTTCCAGCTAATGATAGCATTTGCATTGGTCCATACAAATTTGAGTGGACAATCTCTAACGGTGCCTTTTCCCTTCTACTATTTCCTGTTGGAAATGATTCTTTGTGTTGTTTTCCCAAGATGCAGTCTTCACATAGGCTGTTTGGTTTCTCTATGAGTGGTAATCCCTTTACTGTCCCTTTTCTATGCAATAGGTTCAAACCTCCAAAATTGAGATGTCCAAATTGTTATAGGTCGATTTGGGCACCATTCCCAATGACCTGGTTAACTGGGCATCATATCCAGGACCAATGATCAAGGGTCTATAATTCCCTATCATTTTAGTTGCGACATGCCCTAAGACAAGAAACAAGACAAATCAAGCAAAACTTTCATCAAGCAAAGGTTTCCATGGTTTGAAGCTTATTATACAACATATGAAAGCTCACCAACGCAGGCTCTAAGGGGCCTAAGTGCATTGCATATGCAGGTAGTTCCATGGAAGGCTGCTCTGCAAAGCACTTCCCGACATTCACAGGCGCCTTGGTCACATTGGGAGCGAAATTCTCATTGTTCTAGAATCTCCACTTGGCCAGTGCCTTCTAGAAGAGTTCACATGTGTCAAGCTTCAGATCCAAGTGTCCATTTGACATCTACATGAATGGAAACATGTCTTGCCTATTTTTTGAAAGTTATTGATTGAAAAACAACCTACAGTTCATCTATAAATTGAACACAGGTCTAAGTGTTTGAGAAGGAATATTTTGAGTAGAGAAATGCTGGAGGATTTTCAATTGAGAGCTAGATTTGTGAAGCTACTACTGGAGAGATTTATATTGTGATAAGGCTTGGAAACGTTGTTGGAAGGTCGCTTCAAATCAGTCACTAGGTTGTAACCTCTTCTTCTATCATCAATAAAGAGTACTTCTTATTTTTCCCTACATGCATCTGTATTAGCTTTGATTTTCCATATTGTAAGATCTTGGTTGATGTATGTGGTTTATGCTTTACTGATTTAGCTAACTAGCTTGAATAGATATCTATATTATTGCAGCTTCTATTGTTTCAATGTTCTTTCTTGCAGGAAGCATTCAACTCACAAACCGCTTGAATTTGAAGCTACAACAGAAGCAACAAAAGGAGTCATTTGGAAGCGACTGAAAAAGTAGGCCTCCAATCCTCTCTGTGTATCTGTTCTGAGTTAGGAGAAATAGTCGTATATTCTTTCACCTATTTTTCTAGACTAGCACGTGTCTAGGGAAGCGTAATTTATCCATAGATTACAATTATGGCCCAACAAATTGGCGACTCCGCTGGGGAGAATTTCTCTTAGTTCTAGGTGTTTTAGCCTCTAATTTTCTTTGTTTATCCACCCAGTAGCTGTTACACATAAAGATTAACCTTTTTTAGAGCCTAATTTGCAAAGATAGTGAGTTAAATAGTAGCATTTTTCTTCGTTTATTGTGCCCAACACAACCTTAGAATGGACACAGTGCTTTGAAGAGCACTATCTCCCCTCCTAGCCTGCGTTGCAAAGAAATTTCTCCCCTTGGAGACTGCGTTGACTCCTGAAAGTGAAAAAATTCCCTTGAATTTGACTTTGCAACTTGCTTTAGTTTTGTTTGCTGCTGTGTTCTGAAAAGTTTGATGCTCAATTGACCAGTAAATCTATATACTTCTTCATCCTTTGGCTAAATTTTTTTTTAATGTTTGTTTAAAAAAAAAAATTCTTTATCATTGACAAGTTGATTTCAAAGTACTTTTTATGGTCGCATTAAGAATCATTTGCTTTCGAAATAGGAAATTGTCGTAAAATCTTCATTTCCTTGATAGGAGAAATTGTTGTTGAAATCCTCGTTTTTCCTTCAAAAGAGAAATGGTTGTTTGTATTCTTTGTTTTTAAAAAGTAAGAAGCATTTGGATTATTGATCTAGTGCACCTAGTTTTTTTTCTGCATTCATAACATTAAGGAAACTGAAAAGAAAAACTTGCATTTGCATGTAGGATTGTGTGTGTTTTGAAAAAGTAACATTAGGAAATCTGCATTTAGTTTTTGATTCATTGATTTTGTTTTTGTTCATTGATTTGTTTGCTCACGAACTATTTTCTCTCTTCCCTTAGTAGCTAGGTTCTTCATTGAAAAAGATGAAAGTGAAAGTTTGTTTATCATTCTTAGCTTGCATTTTAGGAATTTCATATATATCATCGCGGTGGACCTAAAAGGAAAATTGTTAAGCAAGATCAACATAAAATAAATTTCAATTTACTTAACAACGCATTGGAACCTTAATGATAACATTTAGAAGGTCTAAGCTAGAGACGTGCTCTGACATCGTAAAACATAGCAGCTATCGTTAACTTGTCTATGATACATTCTGAGTGTGATACCTCACTCCACATACGTAAGTATATCGTAGCTCGTCCACGTACTTTCGGGTATATCAGGCGGTGTTATAGTACGATAAGTATAAAGGGGTGCTCTCACTGTGCGATTTTGCATCAGACAATGCTAATACGGACTTGGGCCTCCACGTACCTTCGGGTATATTTGGGAGGACAAATTTTAGGTGCTATCCATCCATAGTGAACAGAGTCGGCCACCTTGAAATTGTGATACAATGAACATAACATTTAGGGAGATTACCTGCCCGTACTTCTTGGTTCGCCAGGAGGTATTCTACAGTTCACAGTTTCTTAGTAAACCCTTTTGCCTAGCATTACCCTCTTTTTGTTTATTCATTTTTTGGTTAAAATAAATTAGTAATCGTGGAAGAAAAAAATCATATTCCCTGTCGTTCGCGTAGATTAGCTTTAAAACCACCTTTACCACCAGAATTTACTTCAGGTAGGCGAAGGCGATCACGATCTGTCGAATCAAGTACAATTCATACCTCTGGAAAAACATCATCTTTTAAACCAAAGTTAGCTCAAATTGTTTCTACAAATCCTGGTTTGTCTACTGTTGTCAAGACAGAGTCCTCATAGCTACCCGTGGTCACAATCGATCCAATCTATGAGACCATACCTCCCAAACCCGACGTTGTTCAACTGGAAGTTGATCCGAATCCCATTGTGCTTTAGGGGGCAGTTGTTATTGGTCAAACTGGACATCATCCCTAGGACCATTGAAATAGGGTCTATCATCCCCTTATATTTCAGTTTTTATTTACCCTAAGTGGAGAAACTCTTGATCCCGAAGTTGAACAACCGAAATTTGTTCCTATATTGGTCACTCCAAAATCTATTGTAGCCATTGAGTCTCCCATATCGCACAGTCAACCACTTGAAATATACTTCGGGCCCGACGGCGAAGTTCTTCCACCTGGTTTGATTTTTATTGAATAAATATCACAAGACGAGACACCTTTAACTCCAACTCATTTTCGGTAGGAGCTTTACCTGTACGAGTCTTTTCCTCAATCACCTTCCTCTACTTTTGTTGATCCTGTTTCACTTTGAGTTCCCATAGATTCTATAGGGTATACATTGGGTCATTTGACCATGGCTGAGATAACATCCCAGACTGAACCATCTATTTCAGCTGCGACAACATCTGTTGTTGCTTCATTTTCTATGTTTTTTCCATTGACTTCACCCATGTCATCATATGGAATCCTATCTGGTTCCTCTCCTTGGTGGTTGGTGATACCACATGTGTTACCCTCAGATATTCCTAAATTCAATGAAAACCTTGGAGAAGACCCATCAACGCATGTTATAACTTATCATTTGTGGTATTCATCAAACTCCTTAAATGATGACTCTATTAGACTACATCTTTTCCAGCACACACTCACTAGTCCAAATGCACAATGAGGATAGTTCTTTTACTGTGTCAACCTCGTTAAAAAATGAATCAGGTTATGAGGATGGTTCTTTTACCGTGTCAACCTCATTAAAAAATGACACAGGCTTTGAGGACAATTCGTGTTTCTTGTGTCAACCTCGTTAAAAAATGAAACAAGTGCCTATGAGGATAGTTATTTTTTCTTGTGTCAACCTCGTTAAAAAATAAAACAAGTGCCTATGAGGAAAGTTGTTTTACTATGTCAACCTCATTAAAAAATGAAACAGTTCATGAGCATAGTTCTTTTCCTATGTCAAGCTCGTTTAAAAATGAAACAAACCCTCCCCTGTAATGAACCTTCATTCCATCTAGCTATTAGTAACCAGTAATCTACTTAGATGAATGAAATAAAGATTGGGGGGTACCTAGTCTTGCAGGGGACATTAGACATGTGCTCTTGCAGGGGACATTCAAAACATTCTTACTTATTGCACCCAATCAACTGCTGAAGTTCGGGGGTAAAATCAGATTCGGAGCTCCAAAATGAAAATGGTAACTATGGAATGGTAAAAATGAATAGTGAAACTACTTTTATAGTCATTTAATTGTTTTAAAATTAAATTTATTGCTATGACTATAGTTTTATTATGTTTTTATCATGAAACAGGTATTTTTAATCAATTTGATGTTGTTTTGAACAGGAAATACAACTGATGAGCAGATTAGTCATGTAGATTTATTCAAAGAATGACTTGACCACAAAGCATACTTTTTCTCCTTATTTTTAGAGATTTGTTAAAAACGAAAAAGGATTTGAAGTGCACTTTTATCTCTTTTTCGAGCTTCTATAACAGTGAAAAAGGAACCCCTGGAGTCTTCTTTCAGCTCTTTTCAGACTCCGACAATGTGAAAAGATTGCCGAGCACTTGTCTTTTCGAGCTCGTTAAAGTAAATGAATTGATATCTACTCAGTATAAGTTTAACCCTTTTTCTGGAATGAGATGGATTATTTACAAAAAATGAATACCTTGGTTAAACATGACCAAAGAGGTTCTCTCAGATATTATTTTACACTTTTTCGAATCTGAGTGACAAATTTACGAAAAAGTACTTTTGGAGTTCTCTTTTGTCCTTTTTTTCAGACTCTCTAAACATGAAAAAGGACCGGTCTATCACTGTCGTTAAGCTTGTTAAAACATAAAATAGTGACAGGCTTGTCGATCATGGCAAGAATTGAGTTTCATTCATCGCTAGACTCCTTAAATTATTAAATAGAGATACTTTATTCGTCCGACGGGTTGAATTATAGATCAAGAAAATGTTATCCTCCTCAAGATTGTTTAAAAATAAAGAGGTACTGGTCGAAAAATGACCGGGGGAAATTTGGGAAAAGTGAGCAAAGTTTATTTTTGGTAGCAAGTCGCTCTTGAACATGACACTTCTTTCACTCCATGTCCGTGATAGTTTGGGTTGGGTAATCATCTTGACGGTTCATTCACACCTATGGTTCATCATACCTTCACTTCGGTTTTGGGTCAATGCTTCCAACTCATTATAGTGTCGCCGATATGTTCAAGAGAAGTCATCCAGTGATTAAAAACTCATCCATCTACAATACTCATAAACCTTCATTTTCATGACCGTCATCTGTGAAAATTGCTATATCAAGTCATACCCTTGTCTCCGAAATTAGTAACTCCTATTTTTCAATAAGGTGACTTCCTATCGATGACAAATCAATATCCAGGAAGTTCACTTAGAAACATCAGATTCTAGTACCATGAATCTTGTTACAACATTGACAAGATCCTCGCTTCCGGACCTTTGACCGAAATATTTTGTTTTCTGTTCGACATCAAATCATCTATTCACGCCTTATGAAATATACTGCAGTACCTTGAGGGCCATTGACATTAATGGTTGTTCTCTCACGTTTGTTAACAACTCACATCATTGGCTGGTAATCAAATGATGTCTTCCCATGTTCAATGACAAATCATATATTCCCATGGCTAGACTTGTACATGAATGATCGATTGAACGAGATAAGAAGACCCCATATCTAGTTTCATCCATCCGGGCTGCAATTTCAGGATTGTTGTAAACATCATCTGTACGGTGACGTTACATACATATTGTCATCCAAACATGGGCCTATATCTGTAGGCATGTCTGCATCTGGGAAACATTCCAATGAAGATGAATTTCTGAATTATGAACATGTTATTAGATTGTTTTATGTGTTGAACATGGGAATGCCTACCCTCAACAATTATGATCAAAAGAGGATATATCATGATGTAATGTATTGTAATATTGATGGAGGTGACCACTCCGCTTCATTTTCAGACTCATCACAGTGTAAAGCATCTCAATCAAATGTTCTTATTATTTGGATCTCATGCTTTAGAGGGTAATTTTTATAGGTCAATTTGGGCACCATTCCCAATGACCTAGTTAACTGGGCATCATCTCTAGGACCAATTATCAAGGGTCTATCACTCCCTATCATTTCAGTTGCTACATTCCCTAAGACAAGAAACAGGACAAATCAAGCAAGACTTTCATCAAGCAAAGGTTTCCGTGGTTTGAAGCTTATTATATAGCATATGAGAGCTTACCAACGCAGGATCTAAGGGGCCTAAGTGCGTTGCATATGCAGGTAGCCCCATGCAAGGCTGCTATGCAAAGCTGACATTCATAGGTGCGTTGGTCACATTGGGAGAGAAATTCTCATTGTTCCGGAATCTCCACTTGGTCAGTGCCTTCTAGAAGATTTCACATGTGTCAAGCTTCGAATCCAAGTGTCCATTTGACATCTACATGAATGGAAACATGTCTTGACTATTTTTCGAAAGTTATTGATTGCAAAACAACCTCCAATTCATCTATAAATTGAACACAGATCTAAGTGTTTGAGAAGGAGGAATTTGAGTAGAGAAATGCTGGAGGATTTTCAATTGAGAGATAGATTTGTGAAGCTACTACTGGAGAGATTTATACTGTGATGAGGCTTGGGAATGTTGCAGGAAGGTCACTTCAAATCAGTCACTAGGTTGTAACCTCTCCTTCTATCATCAATAAAGAGTAATTCTTATTTTTCCCTATATGCATATGTATTAGCTTTGATTTTCCATATTGTAAGATCTTGGTTGATGTATGTGGTTTATGCTTTACTGATTTAGCTAACTAGCTTGAATAGATATCTATATTATTGCATCTTCTGTTGTTTCAGTGTTCTTTCTTGCAGGAAGCATTCAGCTCACAAACAGCTTGAATTTGAAGTTGCAACAGAAGCGACAGAAGGAGTCATTTGGAAGCGACTGAACAAGTAAGCCTCCAATCCTCTCTATGTATCTGTTCTAAGTTAGGAGAAATAGTCGTATAGTTTTTCACCTGTTGTTCTAGACTAGCACCTGTCCAGGAAAGCATAATTTATCCATAGATTACAATTATGGCCCAACACAAATATCAAATGCCATAACCAGTTTTCATCTTTCACTTCTTCTTGAAAGACCTCTTGTGTGACTTTTACTACAACACCTCCTTCCTTCAAGTTTGTTATGATATTTATAGGAAACATCCTATTGCTTGTCATATATACTTCTTTAATGACCCTTTTACTTGGAGGTATATCCATGATTGTACACACATCATTCTTAAAAAAACACATTGTAGCCCTTATTCACGAGCGGTCCAATGCTTAGAAGGTTACATTTCAGGCCAGGTACATAATAGACATCTAGCACAAACTTCTTCTCTCCCTTCATTGTCAGTATTTTTACTCTCCCTTTCCCCATGACAGAGACCTTGCTACCAGTCCCCGTTGTTACTTCAGATTTCACACTCTCATCTAGATTAGCAAACATTGCTATGTTTCCAGTCATATGGTTACTACATCCTGAATCTAAGAACCATACATCTTCTTGTTTTTCTTGTGCTACATTACAAGTTAAAAGCACATTTCCTTGGTTCTGATTTTCTCTTGTAAAATTTACTCTAGGTCTATTACCCATATCATTTTTTTTATTTCTACATTCATTGGCATAATGCCCATACCTTTTACAATAATGAAATTGGACTTGAGATTTATCATACCTCTGTCCTTGTGCTTGATTTTGGCTTGAGCCTTCACTTTGATTTTGGTTGATACCCCTTCCACTTGTGCTTGTAGGGTTGTTTCTTCCACCTCTATGTGGGCTTCTTCCTCTTTCTCAGTAGTTTTATCTTCCTCAACCTCTACCTTGACCAAAAGACATTTGTGTCTTAAATGCATGCTCCAATGAGGAGTTCATTTTTTTGTTCAATCTGTGCTCATGAGACATCACTGACGCATGAAGCTCATCCACTGAAAATTATGAGATATCCTTTGTCTCTTCTATGGCTACTACTATGGCATCAAATCTCTATGGTAGACTTCTTAATGTTTTCTCCACTATTTTCCTTTCCTCAAGTGTCTCTCCATGAGACCTTATCTCGGTAACCAACCCAATCACATGTGTGAAGAATGAGTTTATGTTATCAGACTCTTTCATACAAAGTGTTTCAAAATCTCTCTTTAGCATTTGTAATTTTTTTGTCTTCACCTTCTCCATGCCTTGATAGGCTGTCTTGAGAATATCCCATGCCTCCTTGGAATTTGTTGCTACTGCAACTCTTGGGAAAATACTCTCATGTACTGCTTAGAAGATATATAAGAGGGCTTTGGAGTCCTTCTTCCTATTATCTTTAAACAATTCTCTTTCTATTGTTGTTAAAGAGTGGTTGTATATGCTGGTTCTTGGAAACCATGTTCCACTAGCTCCCATATATCTTGTGAAGCAAACATGGCCCTCATTGTAATGGCCCAATAGTCATAATTATTCCCATTGAACTGTGGTTGGCTGTTTCTGCCATTATGACTATGTAAACAAACAATCTCATTGACTGTGTAAAAGAGAAGCCTTCTCACTGCTGGAGAAATCCTCTTCTCAAACCAATCTTACAACTTATTTAGTAAAGAGCGAGCTCGTGCATATTTCACTGAGAGCCTAGACCCACTCTGATACCATGTTGGAAATATTGAATGAAAACAATACACAGAGGGATTCTTCCCCTACAACACAGAGAATGCAAAATTGTTGCAGAATTAACAGTCACACATACAGACAGACAGCGTAAAACATGAGTAGAATTTTTTTTTCAATATATTCAACTCTTCTCTTAAAAAAATGAAATTTCATTGTTTATACAAAATGGCCAAAGCCTAAAAACCTAATTTTATTCAATGTTGGATGAACGTTCAATGACCTCTCGTCCTTTTGTTGTCAAAAGACCCATTTCTTCATTAAAATGACACACAAACCATATTTCGTTTTATACACGAAACGAAATGCGTTCAAAACACAAAAGCTTGCACCTGAAGTTTTATCGGTTCCGTCTTTGAAATCATGTCGCATCTACACCCTTACCGCATTTCGGCGATATCAACCTTTAACTGTGGCACTATCCATTTAAACATTGTGAACTGCGATGTGCGATGTGACATGGCACATTGCATCGTAACCAAAATATAATACCTGCGGGCGCTTCAATGGAAAACTTAAACTTATGCGATTGTGATATGTGATGGTGATATCGCATTGCAAAACAAACAACATAACTTGCGGGCGGCAAAAGGTAAATTTAAAATGTTGTGATTACATTGTGACATGGCACGATCACATCGCATGTCAAATAACATATTCTGCGGGCAGTTTGGAGGAAAGCGTTAATTATTGCGATTGTTATGTGTGATGAAATATTGCAGCATGATGCGATATCACATCGTAATGTCACACGGTTCTTTTTGAGGGCTTAACAGTAAGGTTTAAAATCTGTGAAGAGTGGTATTACAGGCAGTAAACTACGGTAAGTGTGGTAAGTGAAAACAAAGGAAATAGGCAGAAAACGAAGGTTTTCACTATTTGGTTTATGTAGTAAGGTTTAAGGTGGGTCTCGCTAGATATCGCATCGGCGGGGATTTAACATTGTGGCGAAGGCTTAAGGGTAAACCAAAAAACTTGTGATTGCACACTGCAGGCAAAGGTAAGTTAATGTGGTGGTTCAAGAAATAAACACAAAGTATGGCCGGGTACTCTATTCTTTGATATATTGCATGAAAACGCCTCTGGTTCTTGGATCTATGCTCGTCCTTTGCTGCAACAAAATTCAAAGAAGCATGGGTTGCTGCCACTGTCTTATTCATGGCAGTGCTTGGGAGTTAATTCCAACAAAAACTTATGGTTGTCTTCACTTTTGGTTTGATAATTGAGTTACTATAAAGTTTCACACTTCTATTAAAATATAAATAGGGTTTGAAAATTGAGTTACCATGGGTATTTTAGCTTCTATTAAAAATACAAATAGATTCTTATTATACAAATATTTAACAATTGAGTTACCATAGGTTTTCAAACTGAAATTAAAATACAAATAGAGGCTTCCTATAAAAAGACAATTTGGGATGAACCTTGATATCAATGTTTGAGGCACCTTGGCACATAACACATCAATTTCATAGCCATCACCAATTGAGCTTCCCAAAAGTTCTTTTATAGCATAAATACTTTATTTTGATTTTCCTTTTTCAACATCCTTTAAGATTTCATTCCTTCCTCATAACCATTGATCCGAAAGGACTGTATTAGTTTTTTGTGCTAAGTGTCTTTTCAGTTATAAAACATGTACATATTTTTCTCCATTTGTTTGCTTAAGGATTGAGGAATTTAACCATGAAACATAGATGAAATTGTGAGTTCTAAGCATGTAAATAAGCCTAAATAACATTGAAAAATAGTGTATAACAGAGAAATAACATCACACATAAGATTTACACAACAAGCATGATGAAGCAGTTCACCTCTCCTGGGCTACATCTGTTGGTCCAGCTCCTAATGGCATGTCCCTCTTTTCATTATGTTCAAAATTGAAAAATACATGTGTTTAAAAGCCTCCAATGGTTGTTTTATCTACACCAATGGCTCCAGAATGCTCAAATTAGTCTAGGTAGACTCTTTTTTCACCCAAATTGGTCGAAAATTGACCTCCCTAGCCATTTTTCCCAATGACAACTACAAATGCTCCACTAAATGTGGAGAATTGCAGTTTAACTACAGTTAAATTTGGAAAATCCTTCTAATTTGGAGGCGTGCTAATCCTCCCGCCGAATTCTTAGCCACGATATTAATTGTCAAGGTTAAGGGTGGGGGTGGCCAAATGTCGACCCCCTTAAACCCCACGGTCATGACCTCTACATAAAAATTATCATGTGAAATCCAGAGATATCAGAGTTCCACTTAACTGTCGGTTAAAACCATAACACTTGCATGTGATACTTGTTAGAGCTATACCCATAGCGGAACTGTTGGAAAATTATCCGTCGAGGTTTACATAATATGTTACGGTTAAAATATGTGACATGTGACCAACCAACAGGGTCGTTGGTGCTCCCCTCCTCCCTCCCCCCGCCAACATATATATCAATACAAAATATAAAGATGCATAACACTTACATGGTATGAATCACTTGATAGCGGAGTTGGTCGAAGTATTTGCGAGCGCGCCTGGAGGTCACGGGGTCGAACCCCCCCCGATCCAATCAAAATTTTGATCAATCGTACAGGGGACACGTGGCAGCCTTCGGGCTGGCCAAATGTCACCCATCCATTGGACCATCAAATCAACGTATAACCTAATCTGACGACCCAGAATATGCCACATGGAAAAACCTCATAGGCTTAGAGAAAACATAATATTTTGAGAATATTCTCCTTTTTTCTTATTGTACCTACATGCTGACTGGGCATCCTAGTCAACCTTGTCACAAAATTTTAGCTGTTTGGGAAATCGATCAGAATGCGATATCTCCCTCATAAGACATCAATTTTTCAAACCATTAATGGTGCTGGAGTCAGAACAACAAGATCTACCTGGTCACTCAGGTTCGGTACAGTTTTGAGCACTTTAAATTTTGAGCAAAATTCATAATCTCCTGATCACACCTCCCCATTAGGAAGCTTTTGGACCCCAAAATACTTTGATTACCTGTTTAGTATATGAGGGTACAACTCCCTCACCTTTCCAACTTCCATCCACTTTTCCTTGCTTGGCTTACTGCCTTTGAGCCCAACTCGAAGGTAGTCGACACTTCCCCTCTTAGATGCTTTTTTCCTCCTGTCAAGGACGGTATCCTCCTTGAGCTCATCGAGAAATTCTGGCGAGAAATATTCAATAGAAGGCAACTGAACATCACTCCCTTGATCATCGATCAAAGGTGGCTAATACAAACGTAAATTTTCAACATTAACAATTGAATACATTTGCATATATGAAGGCAAGTCAAGTTGAAATGCATTGTTACCAACTTGCTTGATGATCTTGAATGGACCATAGAAAATGGGCTTGAGATTTTTACCTTATCATTGCATCCTTTCTTTGCTTATGTGCAACCATACCTCATCTCCTTCTTGAAACTTGTGATCAACTCTATTTTTGTCATGCCTCTCCTTGTATTTGCTTTGACTCTTCTCAAGATGTTCTTGAACTTGTTGATGAATAATCTAAATTTGGTCAATGAACTTTCGAGCCTTGTCAATATCACTATGCCCATCAATTGCAAAAACCTTCTCAAATATGAAGTCTAATGGCGATTTCGAAAAATACGCAAAGCATGCTTCAAAAGGTGGAGTATTTGTAGAAGAGTGCTTTTCCCACTTGTAAGCGTGCTAAATGTAATGCAGTTGTCCATCCCACAACTTGGGATGTTTGATGCAATATCCTCTCAATAGATGCACAACGGTTATGTTCACCACCTTGGTTTCATCATCAGTTTGCGGATGAAAAGCAATACTCTTTTTCAACTTTGTGTCCATCATCTTTCAAAGATTGGACCAAAAATTCCCAATGAAGTTGGAGTCCTTGTCACTAACAATAGAAGTTGGAAATCCATAATGAACCCATATATGTTGAAAATAAAGTTCAACAGTTTGTTCAACAGTAATGGTTTTCTTACATGGCATAAGTATACCCATTTTATTGAATCTATCCACAACTACATAAATATAATCATGATGTTTTCTTGACATAGGTAGACCTCCAACAAAGTCCATGGAGACACTCTCCCATGGCCTTGATGGTACTGGTAGTGGCGTGTACAACCCAAGCTTCCTATTACTAGGCTTGCTTGTTGCACACATAGAACAACCTCTTATAAAATGTGACACACTATCTATCATGCGAGGCCAATAGAAATACCTCTGTAGATGTGCCATTGTTTTGCTTATCCTAAAGTGTCCAGCGATAAGAGAAGAATGAGCCTATCTCATGACACTAAGCCTCTCTCCTTGTGGTATGCACATCTTGCCCAAATGAAACAAAAAATTTCTATACATTTGATAATCATTTTCCTCAACTTGATTCCCTTCACCCAAACTAGCATACACATCTTGAAAATCAGCATCATGTGCATATTGTTCTATGTAACTCTCATGTACAATAGAATAATTTTTAAGTAAAGTAGAAGCACTTATGATTGGCATTGAAAGCATATCAGAAAATTTATTGAAAATACCTTTATTTTACCTTATAACCAAGTGAAACCGTTGAAGGAAACCCATCCACCTGAAAGGTCGTGATTTCTGCAATTTTGTTTGTGACTGCAAGCACTGTAATGGTTGGTGATCGATATGTATAATCATCTCTTTACCCATTAAGTAGTGTTTCCACTTATTGACACTTTGTACCAACGCATACATCTCTTTGTCATATGTAGGAGAATTAGTTACAACACCATTGAATGTTTCAGATTGAAAAGCGATAGGCTTACCATGCTGCAAAAGTACTGCGCCCATGGCATAAACACTAACATCAGTTTGTATCTCGAATGGCTATCTCAAATTTGGTAGTGCAAGAATTGGAGTTGAAATAATCTTGTCTTTTAAAGCTTCAAAAGCTTGCTGATGTTTTCCTTCCCATTGGAATACTTTCTTCGCACTTGTCACTACATGCATAGGAGCTACTATGGCAGAAAAGTTAGCAATTAAATTTCTCCAATACTGAGTTGCGCCTAAGAAACTTCTTACCTCGGTTACTATTTTGGGAGTGGGCCAATTCACAATGGCTTCCACTTTAGAAGGATCGATTCTCAACTCGCATCCTCCTACAATGTGTCACAAATCAACCAGAGAAGTCTTTCCGAACTCACACTTTGACATCTTAAGAAATAATTTCTCTTTCTTCAAAACATCAAGCACCCTTTTCACATGCAAGACATGTTCTTCTCTTTTTTTTTTGAAAATCAATATATCATCTAAATACACAATCACAAAGTCATCAAGAAATGGATGCAAAACATTATCCATAACACGCATGAAAGTTGTCGATGCATTACACAAACCAAATGACATGATCAACCACTCAAAGAGTCCTTGTTTGGTTTTGAATGTAGTCTTCCATATATCACTTTCTGCAATTCTTACTTGATGATATCCACTTCATAAATCTAACTTAGTGAAAAAAATTTCTTCTTTCAGCTGATCAAGCAAATCATCTATCCTTGGGAGTGGGTATCGATTCTTTATTGTTATCTTGTTCAAAGCTCTTAAGTCTACACACATGCACCAAGTCACATCTTTCTTCAAAATCAAGACTATGGGTGAACCGCATGGTGAAGTGCTTGGCCTTATGAGTCCCTTGTCCAACATGTCCTTGATTTTCCTCTTTATTTCAGCATTCTCCATTATCGACATGCGATACAGCCGATGTTTGGAAGAGGACAATATTGCTGCAGCTGAATCTTACATTGAACCTCCCTTTTTGGAGGCAATCCTGTTGGCTCCAAAAACATCTCATGATGTGCATCAAATACATCATATAAATTTGATTTCAAATTAGGATCACAATCCTCAAATGATTCATGATTAACATCATCTTTAGGCTTAATCATTAGAAGAACAAAATTATTACTTGAATTCACCATTCTTTTTACCTGTTTAGCATTTACCATGGAAATATTTGTATTTTTGCGATGTGCTCTAACAATGTACTCCTTACCATATTTGAATAAATGGTATTTGTTCTCAAGGCAATGAAAGATCGCTTTCCTGTCATACAAGTAAGGATTGTCCAACACAATACATGTAATATCAAGTGGAACCACATCTAATTCAACTGTGTCAACAAAATGTGCAGTTATTGCAAACCACAATATGCACTTCTTTGAAACCGATAAATTTGCATCCTTACAAATCCACCCAATTCGATAAGGTTTTGGATGTGGAATGGTCTCAAGATTAAGTTTCTTGACCAAGTCTTCATAGATTAAGTTTTCTTGTGACCCACTATCAAATAGTGTGTCAATATTGGTATTTTTGGATATGACCCTCACATGAAACAATTCAATTCTCTCTTCTTCACTTGGAGCTTGTATGTGACAGTTTGATGTACTAGTACTGGGTTTAGTTTCAATTTCTTTCCCCTTCATGTTATTCAATCCCATGGCTGTAATTTTAGATTCATCAGTTGAATCCTCTCTTAAATCATGTTGAATTGTAGCTGCAGTTATCTGTTTCCCTTTGTTGTTATGATGTTTGGGCCTCTTTTCAGGATGTAATTTCGAACAATTTTTCTCATCATGGCCTTCTCCTGAACAATGTTTACATATCACTTTTTCTCCCTCTTTCTTGACAGATGCATTCTTTTTTCCCTTACCTTTTGAGGTCTTCTCTTTGTTTTTCCCCTTAAAGGTTTCTTCCTACCCTCATCAGTAATGTTTTTCCCTCTAGCTTCTAGATGTGTGGCCTGAACACAAACTTCATCTAGACTTGTAGGATTAAACATGAGGATAGTATGTTTCAGGTAGCTATGTAAGCCTCCTATGTACTTGAGCAAAGTTTCTTGGCTCTTAAAATCTACCCCTAATAAGAGAGCTCTTCTCTTAAATTCTTGGGTGTATTCTTGCACATTTTGTCCTTTCAATTGTCTAAAATTTTTCCAGTTCATTATGGATTTATACATATGAGATAATGGATAAAACTATTTTTTTATTGCAGTAATGAAATCAGTCCATAATAGGATAATCTTGCTGGGTATGTGTTATATTCTTTCCATGACTAGTCATGCGCGTGGGGTGATAGTCCCCCCTGTACATTGCGCCGGGCGCAGCAGGGGGGTCACAGGGGGGGGCGACGGCCCCCCCTGTTGGGGTCTGAGGCAGCGCCCCAGGAAATTTGTTTGGACCTTATTTTCCAGTGGGCGGACCCACCTATGGTTTTGTGCATGGGTTTGCACATGGTTTTGGGGTACGATGGTTTTTGGCCCCTGGTATTTTGTATATCCGATCAAGGGAACTATGGTTATGTTCTAATCCAGGGTTAATGGATTTTGGTTTATGTATGCTTCAGTATGTATATATATATATGTTGTAACACTAAAATGAATATAATGAAATATCAAGCTGGTCGTCCCGATTTGGGATCCAGGGGAAAATCTTTGTTTTTACCTATTTTATGTTTTATGCTCTCGCTATTGTTTATTTTCTGTTGTAAAGATTCATTTGCAGATCATTTCTGTACAGGCTTAAAACCTAAATTTGGTATTGGAGCTTTTTCGGCTTCAAGGGGATGCCTTTGCTGCTGAGGGGTTTTTTGCTTGGGCTTGTGGTAGACCCTATTTAGTGGGATATCTGTGGGATTGATTCTTGCAGTGAAAGAAGATGGTGAGCAACGAAAAGATAGAGATCGAGAAATTTAATGGTCAGAGTTTTGAGTTGTGGAAGCTTAAGATGGAGGACCTGTTGGTCGATAAAGATCAATGGATCGCGGTAGATCCAAGTAATAGACCAACAACAATGTCAGATGAAGACTGGAAGAAATTGGATTGAAAGGCGAAGAGCACAATACGGTTGTGTGTCTCAGATTCAGTATTGTTGAATGTATCTGGGGAAGCTACGACGAAGAATTTTTGGGACAAACTTGGGAATTTGTACCAACCTAAGTCTCTGGTGAATAAATTGTTCCTACAGAAAAAGTTGTATAACCTGAGGATGAAGGATGGAGACTCGGTCACAAAGCATCTAAACACCTTCAATAATATGGTAAGTCAGCTGTCATCTGTTGATCTTAAAATCTCAGATGAAGATAAGTGCATCAGTTTTTTGTGTTCTCTACCAAACTCGTGGGACAGTCTGGTTATTGCAATAGGTAGCAATACAACTACCTTGAATTTTGATGACATTGTCTCAGCCTTGTTGTCAGAGGAAATGAGACAGATAATTATGGAGGGTCAGAATGGAGATGCCTTATCTGTACAAGGAAGGTCCCATAATAGAAACATGAATAAGGTTTCGAGTGGGAGATCTAAATCTCCTAGAAAGTTTGTATAGGTGTGTTGGAAATGCAGAAAGGAAGGACACTACAAAAAGGACTGCAGATCTAAAGCTCTTGAGAAAGGAAAGGGATCTGATGATGCTCCTTCTGCAGAGGCAAAAACCACCTCGAATGAAGGTGGGGATGTGTATTTGGCTTCTTCTTCAAATACACATGTAGATCATGAGTCATGGCTGATTGACTCGGGTGCATCCTTTCACTTCTCCCCATAGGGAGTGGTTCTGCGAGTATGAGAAATATTATGGCGGTGATGTCTTCCTAGGGGATGATAGGAAGGCCAAAATCATTGGACGTGGAAAATTCAAGCTAAAGCTACAAGGTGGAAGGATTAGAACACTTCCTGGTGTTTTGCACATTCCTACATTGGCTAGAAATCTGATTTCAGTAAGCAAGATGGATGATGCAGGTGTAAAAATAGTGTTCGAGAAAGATACCTATAAGATGGTTTGGCGAGCACTGGTATTAATGCAGGGAGTTCATATTGGAGCTCTATACAAGCTTCAAGGCATCACTGTTATTGATGGGTGCAATAGTTCTGTGGTTCTTGAAGGTGGAGCAGAAAGCCTAGCGGTCTCTGGAGAAAATACCATGCTATGGCATCAAAGGCTTGGACATATTGAAGAGAAGGGCCTTCGAATACTACATGGAAATGGTATGGTAGAAGGTATGTCTAATTTCTCTCTGGATTTCGATTTTTGTGAACATTGTGTATATGGGAAGAAAAATTGGGTGAGTTTTCTTTCTGGTGTTAAGAGGGCGAACAAGATATTAGAGCTTGTGCATAGTGATGTGTTTGGACCTGTGTCGGTTCCATCACTGGGTAAGTCTATGTACTATGTTTCATTCATATATGACTTTTCAATTAATACATGGTTATATTTCTTGAGGAAGAAATTTGGAGTATTTGACAAATTTAAAGAATTTAAGGCTCTGGTGGAAAACCAGAAGAGAAGAAGATATAGGTGTTGAGGACAGATAATGGTGGGGAGTTCTGCAAGAACTAATTTGAAGATTTTTGTAAGAAGTGTGGTATAGCACGATAGAAGACTACTCCATACACACCTCAGAAAAACGTAGTTGCAGAAAGAATGAACAGAACACTAATGGAAAAGGAAAGAAGCATGCTCAGTGGTACCAAGTTAGGACAAGAATTCTGGGCAGAGGCAGTGGAGACTGCATGTTACCTGGTTAACAGATCACCTTCATCAGCGTTGGAGGATAAGACTCCACATGAGGTATGGACTAGTAAGAAATCCTCTCTTTCACATCTGAAGGTATTTGGATGTGATCTGCATATGTACATGTTCCAAAAGAGAAAAGGGCCAAGTTTGATAATAAATCTGAAAGGTGCACCTTTATTGGGTATAAGGATGGTTTAAAGGGTTACAAGCTTTGGAACCCAGAAACAAGGAAGGTTTTGTATAGCTAAGATGTGGTGTTTAGAGAGGTGAAAGATGTTGTTAAACATGAAGTCCTACCAAAGGAACCTGAGAAGATAGAGTTTGAGCTAAAGGAGGATGAATCAGACTCTACAATAGAAGAAGACTCAGAAGAGGAAGAGCTACAAACTCCAGTTGTGAGAAGATCAACTCAGGAAAGAAGACAACCAGAAAGGTATGGTCCATCTACTTTATGTTCAAATTTTTCTTTAACTATAATTGATGATGATCCCAGAACTATCAGGGATGCAGTAGATTCAGAGGATGGAAAACTCTAGAAGGAGGCCATGGTTGATGAAATGGCATCCTTGCACAAAAATTAGGCATGGGATCTGGTGGAGTTGCCGGCTAGAAGGAAGCCCATTGGGAGCAAATGGGTGTTTAAGAATAAGATGAATGTAGAAGGCAAGGTGGAGAAATACAAAGCTCGGTTGGTAGCAAAAGATTATTCCCAGGTGTCGCGAATTGATTTTGGTGATATTTTTTCTCCTGTTGCCAAAGTTACTTCTATTAGATTACTTTTATCTGTTTTTGCTGCATTTAATTTTGAGATAGAACATATGGATGTAAAGACAACATTTCTTCATGGGGATCTAGAAGAGGAGATCTACATGAAACAACCTGAAGGCTTTATGGTGAAGGGGAAGAAAGAACTGGTAGGCAGGTTAAAGAAGTCTCTGTATGGATTAAAACAATCACCAAGGATGTGGTATCAGAAATTTGTACCTATATATGGGGACTTGGCTTCACTAGAAGCAAGGAGGATCACTGTGTTTATTTTAAATTAATTGGTAACCATGTTATTTATTTGGTCTTATATGTGGATGATATGTTGTTGATTGGAAATGACAAAGAAATTATCCAAGATTTGAAGACCCAACTGTTCTCCAAATTCAACATGCAGGATCCTGGTGCTGCAAACTATATTTTGGGCATGGAAATTAAGAGAGATCGGGCAAAGAGGAAGCTCTGGTTAAACCAGAGGAAGTATGTCGAGACTATATTGCAGAGGTTAAATATGCAAGATAGTAAACCGATGAATGTTCCGATTCTGGTAGGTGTAAAGCTGTCTATTGAACAGTGTCCCAAGACACAAGAAGAAGAGGAGGACATGTCTCGTGTTGCATATGCAAGTGCAGTGGGTAGACTGATGTGTGAAATGGTCTGTACTAGACCAGGAATTGCACATGCAGTGGGAGTATTGAGCATTTTTATGTAAAACCCAGGGAAGGAGCATTGGACAACATTGAAGCGGGTTTTCAGATATTTGCATGGCACTAGTGATTATGGCTTGTGCTACCAGGGAAGACCAGGATTGGAAAAAATGTTAGACATTCGTGGTTTTATTGTTGCAGACTGGGTTGGAGATCTAGACCAAATAAGATATACAAGTGGGTATGTGTTTAGCCTATTTGGAGGTGCAGTCAGTTGGATGAGTAAAAGACAGTCTATAGTGGCTCTTTCAACTACAGAGGCAGAATACGTAGTAGCCACTCATGCAAACAAGGAAGCAGTTTGGTTGCAGAGGTTGTGTTCAAGTATGGGGTTGGTACAACAAGCTATAAGGATAGACTGTGATAGCAAAAGTACAATTTTCTTGGCTAAGAACCCTGCTTATCATTCAAACACAAAGCACATTGATGTTCAATATCACTTTGTGAGAGATATGGTTGAGGCTAAAATGGTGTTGTTGGTGAAGGTGGACACCTTGAAGAATGTTGCAGATGCATTGACGAAGTCTGTGAGCACTCAGAAGTTCTCTTGGTGTAGAGAAACAATGGGTGTTGCAGAACTGGGCTAAAGACTAAGCTCTCCTGTGGCCCCCTACAGACCCACCCATGGTTTTGTGCATGGGCTTGCACATGGTTTTTGGGTACGATGGTTTTCGACCCCTGGTATTTTGTAGATCCGGTCAAGGGAACTACAGTTATGTTCTAATCCGAGGTTAATGGATTAGGGTTTATGTATGCTTCAGCATGTATATATATGTGTTGTAACACTAAAAGGAATATAATGAAAAATCAAGCTGGTCGTCCCGATTTGGGATCTAGGGGAAAATTTCTGTGTTTATCTTTTTTATGCTCCCACTATTGTTTATTTTCTGTTTTAAATATTCGTTTGTAGATCATTTCTGTACAGGGTTAAAACCTACAAATCTTACCATGCTTCTTAATCTTCTCCTTTGCCTTGTCTTCCCACAAAACAAGTGCTGCACCTTCCATTCTCAATGAAGCTATTTGGATTTTGGTATCATCATCATGAAGGTTTTGAATTCTCAAATAGACCTCCAATTGCCTAATCAAATTATCAAGCCTTTCTGCATTTACTTCACCATTAAACATTGGCAATTCAAACTTAACATCATGTTTTAGAAGAGGAATTTTACCAGTGTTCTTTGACTTGTGTGGATGATTTAATAAAGATGAAGTAAAGGATGATGATCATGAGGGTGAGTATGGTGAATTTCCACTGCCTCCATTTCCTCCATTGCCCTTATTTGATTTATCTTCATCATTTTGACCTCCTGGTGAACCCTGTCCTTCCTTGTGAGGTTTGGATCCTTCTCCTTCTAGTATCTCATTCCTTTCTTGATAAAGGACTCTCACCATCTCAGTCATGTCAAGAAATGCTTTCCTAAACACTCTTTCTTCTTCTTTGAGATCCACCTCTTCATGGATTTCTTCTTCCCCTGGAGGCATGCTTAATGTTGCTTCTGCTTCTTTTGGAGGTGAACTAGGTGGTGGAGAATGTTTAAATCTTTCCCTCCTTTGCTGTGGCTCACTTTGAGACCCTCTTGCTTTCACCAATTTGCCTTCTCCTTTCTTAAGCTTGAGGCTAGTAAGCATGTGAACACTTGAAAACATTTAAAGAAATCTTTGCACACAACAACACTAGAGAATAAAATCTAGCTCTGATACCCACCTGATCTGAAAGGACTCTATTATTTTGTTGTGCTAAGTGTATTTTCAGTTATAAAACATGTACACATTTGTCTCCATTTGTTTTCTTAAGGATTGAAGAATTTAACCATGAAACATAGATGAAATTGTGAGTTTTAAGCATGTAAATAAGCCTAAATAACACTAAACAACAGTGTATAACAGATAAATAACATCACACACAAGATTTACACAACAGGGATGATGAAGAAGTTCACCCCTCCTGGGCTACATCTGTTGGTCCAGCTCCCAATGACATGTCCCTCTTTTCATTATGGTCAAAATTGCAAAATAAATGTGTTTATAAGCCTCCAATGGTTGTTTTCTCTACACCAATGGCTCCAAAATGTTGAAATTAGTCTAGGTAGACTTTTGTTTCACCGAAATTGGTCGAAAATTGACCTCCCTAGCCATTTTTCCCAATGATAGCTACAAATGCTCCACTAAATGTGGAAAACTGCAGTTTAACTACAGTTAAATTTGGAAAATCATCTGAATCTAGAGGTGCCCTAAACCTCTCGCCAAATTCTTAGCCGCGACATTAATTGTCAAGGTTAAGGGTGGGGGTGGTCACATGCCAACCCCCTTAAACCTCACTGTCATGACCTCCGCATTAAACTTATCACGCAGAATTCAGAGATATTGGAGTTCCACTTAACTGTCGGCTCAAACCATAACACTTGCATGTGATACATGTTATAGTTATACCCGCCGCGGAACGCTCGGAAAGTTATCTGTCATTGTTTACAGAATATGTTACGATTAAAATATGTGACATGTGACCAAAAAACGGGGCCGCCGGCAGGTTGGGACTGCAAGCGCCCCCCCTCCCCCAACATATATATCAATACAACATATAAAGATGCGGAACACTTATAAGGTATGAATCACTTGATAACGGAGTTGGTTAAAGTATTTGCGGGCGCGCCTGGAGGTCACGGGATCGAACCCCCCCGACCCAACCAAAATTTTGATCAGCTGTACAGGGGACACGTGGCAGCCTCTGAGCTCGCCACGTGTCACCCATCCATTGTACCATAAAATCAATGTATAACCTAATCCGACAACCCATAATATGCCACGTGGCAAAACCTCATAGGCTTAGAGAAAACAAAATATTTTGAGAATATTCCCCTTTTTGCTGACTGTACCTGCATGCTGAGTGGGCATCCCAGTCAACCAAGTCAACCCTGTCACAAAATTTTAACTATTTGGGAAATCGATCAGAATGTGATATCTCCCTCATACGACTTCGGTTTTTCGAACCGTTCACGACACCGAAATTAGAATGACGAGATCTACCCAGTCGCTCAGGTTCGGTACAGTTTCGAGCACTTTCAATTTTGAGAAAAAATCACGATCTCCTGATCAACCGCCCACCATAACTTCAATTAACACTTATAATACTTATATAAAAGCTAATTATAACCCATATAATTATTTAAAAAAATATTAAACGCTAGCCATTCTTTTCCTCCTCACATGTGTTCAAATCTCATTCCTTCCTAATAACCACCCACAATAACCTCGATTAACACTTATAACACTTATATAAAACTAATTATAACCAATATAATTACTTCAAGAAATATTAAAAAATTCTCTTCTCCTCACCTGCGTTCGAATCTCAGGCTAGTACCATATATATATATATATATATATATATATATATATATATATATATAACAAACTAAATCTCCTCATGCACAAAATTGGGGACATTTCATCTTCTTTCTCTGTGTTGCTCTTAATTCTTCTTTTTCCAGACCTTCCTTCTTGTTCTTTGTGTTTTTCTCTCCTCTCTCTCTCATTCTTCGAATACTCCCTCTCTTTGCGTAAGGGCTCAAATTCTGCCTTCTCTCTCAATTTGAATGGTCTCCTTCCTTGTCACTTGCATTGTCCAACTATGTGAATGAGTCCTTCGTCCCCTGCGCTCTCCTTAGTATTTTGAATTGTCTTTTTCATTGTACAACCTCAATTACCTTTTTCTGCTAGAATCATGTCAGCCAATGAGGAAAGTGCCACCGTGTCAGCCAATGAGGAAAGTGCCACCTGCTTGCATGTTTTTGGGTTGTTAAATGTTGGTTTGTTTGTTGTAGTGAATGTCCAACACACCATACCAACTAGCAGCCTATCGATTATCCTTTCTAAATTTCATGTCCTTATTTTCTTGTCCGCTGTTATAAAAAGCACAATTGATAAGAAAACACAAATTGTCCCTTTTCCCAAGTATCAAGTGTTATGTACTAGCTCCAGTTTATGCTATAAGGAGACCTTAAAGTCTCCCAACAAATAAGTTTCCCAAACTTTGGAATTTGTATCCCATTACTCAACCCATATTTTTTTTTGAAAAATATTTACATTGTATACATGAGTGTAAAATAATTAGAGTTGTCACATAGCCATAGTGTGTGAGAAAGATTGGCCAAGAAATTAAGTGTATACCATCTTGAGAAGAGTAGGAATGTTGGGAAAACTATTAAACTTACAAAACTATAGCTAGGACTTTACTTGATACACATTAGGGAACAATAGAGGGTTGTGGGGGGAGGATTCTAACAAATTGTGTGGTAGAAAAGGGAGTTATGTCCTTGTGTTATGTGGGTAAGCATTGGAGTTCTCATTAATCATTTTTAATTTCTAAGAACTCAACACTTTATTTTCTGGTAATTAAACTTTTAGAAAATTTTAGTGAATGTCAATTTCACTGTTATGGTATTGTGACCTAGCGAGAGAATGACTTTTTAAATGAGAAATTGATGTGTGCAACAAAGCTTATGATTAAATGCAAAACCATTCACCATTGTTTGAAAATACAACTTTTAATGTATAAATTTCTAATCCATGCCCTCTACATTCGATGTATATATAATTTTAAAAAAGTGAGTAATTTATGAAAAGAGTTGAAGAATGAAATAATTGTATTTCTATCATTTGTGTATCAACCAACGAATTAGTGGTTGCCTAGTTCCTTTAATTTATGCTGTCATGATGCTGAAATTAGAAGTCACATTCTGAAAAGTAACCATGTTTAATTTCCGGAAAATAAGGTTGTGAATGATGTTTCCATATCCTTACTAAATTGAAGATATGAATAGAAGGTGATTTCTAAATGGAAGTGCCATGGCTTTGGGCATCCTATGTTGTGATTTCCTAGACTCACAGAAGTCACATAGGATTTCCTAGACTCAGAGAAGTCATCCTTGCAATTGGGTCACGTGTTTTAGAATTTAACCCTTTTATTTCAAGGATATGGCCCCAGCTTCATTCCCGAATTTAGTTTTTGTTATTATGAAATGCCTGGTCCTAAATTTGGTTGTGAAAATGTCGTCGGCACATGCAACCAAACAGATGTAGTTTAAACTACTTGAAAACAAATTACTTGGCTATAAACGATGCAGTGAAAATCTATTGAATATCGATCTTAAAGGGCCGGTACTGAGATTAAGTCCCCAGGTCTCCATGATGTTAGTTGCATCCAGCTCTCCTTAGCTGGAACTTGCCATTATCTATCAAATCATCCATGTTTCCTTCTTTAGAATCTCTACGTTGCTAGTTCAATATGTTTTAAGTTAATTTTGGCTCCACAATCTTTGCATTCGGCTTTTGCACGAATTCCAAACGCCTCACAAGTCGAAGAATGGGTGTGTCTCTGCAAATAGAGTGGGTGTGATTCTATCCTTGACGAGATGAAAATTCCTTCCTTCAGTGCTTACCCGAGATTTTCTCCCACACTTGGACAGGCCCGCACCTTGGCACTATGATTTACTTGTTCTATGAGGAATACTAAAGCCCTGATATATTGCTCCTTGAGAATCTATTTAAATCAGACCGAGGGATGGCCTCTTGGTTCAGCCCCCATATTCAATTTGTGGTGGTCAGCTCCTTGCCCTCACTTTGCCATTGCTGATGTTAAACTCACACTTCCTTACAAACCAAATGGACCGACATGCTGACCTCGCTTATCATCGCTGGTTGGCAAGAAAATTGAAATTAGTGGCTGGAAAAATTTGTCCCATTGAGAAAAGAGTTAAACTGTCCAATCGGCACCCAAAAATGTCTTTGCTTTCAGCCGTTTAGCTGCCGCTGTCATCGGTGCCCCCAGTCTCTTATCCTCATCGGTGATCAGCCAAAACTTCTGCATGGGCGCCTTGGATTTTCCTTCCATGAGCCCACACCTTGGAGTTTTATGGGACATCATCAGCGTTTGGAAAAATACTTTCTCTTCCGTGCCTTCCCACTTTCCATCAACGCAATGATTAGCCATTTAAAAGTAATGCCACGTCAGCTGGTACATATGCATGTTAAAATAAGCAACTCGACATGTACACGGATTTTAAAAGACGATCGCTTCCCAGTTCAACTTTAGAATTAAGTAACAAACTTGTTCATAGTAAATAATTAAACTGGTTCAGGAATTGATGACGCTGATTAATTATGACTACTTAAAAAGGAAAATGATAATGGTTTGGAAATTTACTAATGTTTATGGGTTTTGGTGTAATGGAAAACCTCAACAAGGTATGAGAGCCAAGCAATGATAATGGCTTGGAAGTTTACTAATGCTTGCAGGTTTTGGTGTAATGGAAAATCTCAACATGGTATGAGAGTCTTGGCCTAGGTTAGATTCCCATATTTGCGTTTGAGGGAGGGTTTTTTGGATTAAGTAGACTAACCCCCACTCTCGAATCCACCTTGGGACCATTCAAAAATGTAATGATAATGGTGTGGAAGTTTACTATTGCTTGGGGAAGATGTGAAAAGTTGAGTGAATGGTTAGGTATGTGATAGTAGAAGTTGATGCTTCTTAAGTAAGTGATATTTAATGCTCACTAAGAACATTAAGATATACATCTTCATAGCTTCAAGTATTCTTAATATATTATCTTAGACAATTTCAATAGTATCAATAAAAAGTTACCATGCCTTTGGATCATGTATATAATATATCTTTAAGTATTCTTAATATATTATCTTAGACAATTTTAATAGTATCAATAAAAGGTTACCATGCCATTGAATCATGTATATAATATATCTTTATCAAATTGTGTATGCATATCTAATGAATTGAGGTGAGTTGACACCTCCTAATACACGACCGCAACCCATTTCTCACACATTTGATAAGAGTCCAACCTTTGTGTGACCTTTTTTGTCTTGGTTACCATCCCACCACCAAATTGGGTGAATGGTTAGGTATGTGATAATAGAAGTTGATGCTTCTTAAGTAAGTGGTATTTAATGCTCACTAAGAACATTAAGATATACATCTTCATAGCTTCAAGTATTCTTAATATATTATCTTAGACAATTATAATAGTATCAATAAAATGTTATCATGCCTTTGGATCATGTATGTAATATATCTTTATCAAAATTTGTATGCATATCTAATGAATTTAGGTGACTTGACACCTCCTAATCCCACAACTGCAACCCTTTTCTCACACATTTGACAAGAGTCCAACCTTGTGTGTGACCTTTTTGTCTTGTTTACCATCCCACCACCAAATTAGGACAATAGAACAAGTTGGCCGAATTGTTAGGTATGTGATAATAGAATTTGATGCTTCTTAAGTAAGTGGTATTTAATGCTCACTAAGAACATTAAGATATACATATTTATAGCTTCAAGTATTCTTAATATATTATCTTAGACAATTTTAATAGTATCAATAAAATGTAAATGTTATCATGCCTTTGGATCATCTATGTAATATATATTTATCAAAATTTGTATGCATATCTAATGAATTTAGGTGTCTTGACACCTCCTAATCCCACAATTGCAACCCATTTCTCACACATTTGACAAGATTCCATGGAAAATTTTAAGAATGGAAGTTTATCTTAAAGTTTAAAAACCTTGGTGAATCTTACTAGTCCCTAATATACAAATTGTAAACATTTTTGTGATATTTTTGTCAAAATATTTAGATTTCCAATGATTTTAAACTATTCGATATAATATTTTGGAGATTTTTAAGGTAAAATAATTGTTTCCTATAAAATTTAGGCAAATCATTTTAGAAAAAAATGGAAATTGGCAACTCTTTTTTTTGGAAAAATCATGGGAAATTAGCCCAGCTGCAAATATTAGTCCCTAAAATTTTCCTTGCAAGATTCCAACCTTGTGTGTGAAATTTTTGTCTTGTTTGCCATCCCACTACCAAATCAGGACAATAGAACCCCTCCCCTAGCCTTGATCATGGAGGAAAAACCATAGCATATGGATGCTTCCATAATATGCACATAGCATTACTCGCTATAGATTGTGCCTCCCTCCCACATCACCCCATAAATTTATCGACTTTCAAGCATGGATGAGGATCACACAAACTATCATTATAATGCCTAGTATGTCAAGATATGCACACTTGACTAGAATTAGATGCATGACTTTAAATCCTATCATGTGGCCCTCCATTATCAAGTTACAAATTGTTCGAATATTAGTAAGATGCAATGATGAATGTGTTATATTAAAGTAAACTATAGGTTAAAGTGGACAATGAAGTTTAGGACTCGCAAAATATTGTTTGAAATCTCAAGATATTAGAACCTACAAGGGTGCAACTCCCGGAACAAGTCACTCTGATCATTTTGTCAATCTTACACAAATTCATGAACTACCCCAAAAAATTAACCAGCTCTAAGGTATGTCACATGGAGAACTAAAACAAATCCAACACATAAATTTTGGCATAGAAAATACAATGGCACCTCCATGTTATGGTAAGGAAGTTTGTTAACCACCATAAACCACTTATTCATCCAATTTCCTATAAATAAGTGATATGGGCATTAATCCATACATATGAACATTTTTCTCTTAGGAGGATGTTGGCTAGTCACTATGGTTAATGAATAAGGTCATGAGATCATGTTTCTTGATTTGTAAATATCTTTTCTCATTCCTACCTAATCTTATCATATAGTACTCATACTTCTTTGCACCCATATTTAGAGATACCAAACAATCTCCTGGGCCATGCATAGTGAAAAATATAATACTGTGTACTTTTAAAAAACTTATCAGTGCTTTGATCACTTTGTTATTATTAATTATTTATATTTCTAATCAAAAATTTAAAATGATAATTTCTTTAACTAATAGATTAAGATTTTAATAATATATATGTCACAAAAGATTTATTAAATAAATTTATAAGATAACATGTATATTCATAAAATATTAATGATATTATATTTTTTTTTCAAATTTTAAATATTAACAATATTTATTTTATTAAAATTACAAATAATATTTTTTAAATTATATTATTTAATTACTAAGTAAAAATTTCTTTTGAAAACATCATTATTATAACATTTTTATTTTCTATTTTGCTTATATCACTTCACTAAGTAAAAATTTCTTTGGAAAACACCATTACAAAAACATTTTTATTTTTTTATTTTGCTTATATCACTTCACTAATGTGAAACATGATTCAATCACAATAACTTCCCTACAAATTGTTCTTAAATAGGACATGTACCAATTTAATCTATAATGCCTTGTGGCCATGCAAATGGAGAAGTGAAGAATCTTGTTCAATATGGGTGTGAACAAGTGGTGATAAACTTGGATTTCCATGTTATGAACAAGTTGTCATAAACTTGGATTTCCATGAGGAGAGAACTCTGCATACACCGCTTCTCGCGTGGAAGATATTTTTAAATAATTATAAAAATTAAACAATCTCTTACATAACACGGGTCAAAGTCCTAGGTAAGAAATTAAATAATTTGGCTCTTTTCAAACCCAATAACCGTATTTGGTAGGGCAGTCAAATCATTACTAGAAATAAATTCTTGATCACAAATCAGGGTTATTTTAAATAAATTTAATCAAGAGTCTAACCTGAGCTATGATTTAAATTAAATAGTAGTTATTATATTAAAACAATTAATTTTATAAAATTAAATTTATTATTATTATTTAAAAATTAACCAATCATCAATCATCAAAATCCATGAGGAAGGTTTTCTGAACCGAATTGTCTTTAATATGATTTTTTCGAAGCTTTTCCAGACTATAAATTCTTCATTTTTTAGTATTTTTAATTAGAGTTTTCTAAATGGACGATCTTTTTAGTATTTTTAATTAGAGTTTTCTAAACGGACGATCCTAAACTAGCAATATTGTTTCTTTGACGATAATATCTCGAAGAGTTTCATCCATTGCAACCTCAGAATAATAATAACGAATGCAATGATAGTATTCACTTGTAGATTTAGTTCAAATTTTATAGTATTTGTTGGGAGGTAAATTTATTGTTTTGTATTTGTAGCAATACATTTTATCTTATTTTTCTTATAAAGGTGGGTCTTTCTCCAATCGAGAACTTAGCTATGACTAAGCTTTTGTTGTACAAGCACAAGCTCAATAGCATAGGAGACCATAGACTTCCTAAGCTAGCTTTAAATTCCAACAAGAACCACCTAAGGCTTAAACGAAATTCCAACAAGAACCACCTAAGGCTTAAACGAGGTTGGTGTAAAGACCCCAGGGCCTGGTTAAACCATTGGGAGATCGACGAGAATGTTGCATTGCAAAACAGTAATAACATTAAAAAAATTGTTACTTCTAAGTTCAAAGAAAAAATGTGGTGTGAGAAAGATCTAGCAGCTAAAAGAAAATTAAGATATTATAAGGAGGTCATCAACCCCACCCTAGAAGATCAAAAGTATCTATCTGTTTTAACTAGCTCAAAGAAGAAAATTAATATAGCCAAGATTAGAATGAACTCTCATGAGCTCCATAGTGAAGCAGATCGTTGGACAGTTCCTAAAAAACCATGGATGGAAAGGATCTGCCATCTTTGTGAGAATATGAACATCGAGGATGAAAATCACTTCCTCTTAGAGTGTCCCGCCTACAACCACATTAGAGCTCAATTTCATAATCTTTGCTGTAATATTGACCTTCCTAGCCTTTTAAGATGTCAAAATTATAGTGAGCTCGAGAGACTTCTCTCCAAGATTTTTGAGCATAGGAATAAAATCTTAAATCAAACTAAATAACTTTTTCTTTATGTCCGATAGACCAAAGATTGGTCTTAGTGGATGTTAACCACCACCATCACCATCATCATCATTTTTAGTTAAAAGTATGAATTGATTAAAAAATAAAAATTATTTAAAAAAATGTTAATATAATATAGTATGTTTTAAAATTATTTGATTAAGAGTTGGTTTCACAAAATTTATGGTTGTTTTCATTTTTGTTTTGATAATTGAGTTATTATAAGTTTTAGCACTTGGATTAAAATATAAATAGGTTTGACAATTGAGTTACTGTAGGTTTTTGTATTTTTATTTTTTTTTCTTGGTAATGTGGGTTTGAGAAAACGAATGGCATTTAAGTAGTCAAAATCACCTAGAGTGATCGCACCCCACCTAGGCCACACTAAACCTTATCATGGCTGAATTTTTTTTCCCTTCCGGAAAATTGGAACTAGTCACTTTTTCATCAAGAATGTCTTAACAACACACTCTTCACCCTCTAACCAAACTCTCAATTGGCAGATTTTTGCACTTCTATTAAAATACAAATAGAGCCATGCTATACAAAGACAACTTGGAGATTAACCTTGATATTTATATTTGAAGTACCATGACACATAACACATCGGTTTCACAACCATCACCAATTAAACTTCCCAAAAATTATTTTATAAATAGCATAAATACTTTATTTTTATTTTCTTTTTTCAACATTCTTCAAAATTTCATTCCTTCTCCATAACCATCCACAATAATCTCAATTAACACTAAAATACTTATATAAAAACTAATTATAACCCATATAATTATTTAAAAAATATTAAACTCTTGCCATTCTTTTCCTCCGAGTTTGAATCTCATTCCTTCCTCATAACCACCCACTATAACTTCAATTAACACTTATAATACTTATATAAAACTAATTATAACCAATATAATTATTTTAAAAAATATTAAAATCTAGCCATTATTTTCCTCCCTCTTCACGTGCGTTCGAATCTCAGGCTAGTACCAGATATAGTGAACCACATTTAAATATATACATAAAAAGACAAACTAAATCTCTGCAAACTACAATGACAATTCTAGCATTTAACAACACGATACCAAATGGATTGGTTGGTCTGCTATATATATTGTTGGAGCCGTGAGGATGATGAAGTCGACTGAAAAGGCAACCATACCTTTCATACGTGATTAAGTGTCACGTAGCTTGCGGACTTTCGCCACTTCTCATTAGTCCTTCACATAATGTATTATTATTCCATGCATTTCGCTCACATGTTCACATCCGGCACAGAGATGTTACGCAGGAAAGCGCACGCGTACGCATTTCCTTGAACATATTTTATTATTCGTCGTTATCTAATAATTATATGTTGTGGAGTTTTTATATGGTGTGGAGTGGTTGGTTATAGTAAAAGAATTATGGGTTAAATTTTGATTTTTATTGTTTAAAATTTATTTTTGATTATATAGAAAGATTCAGTATCAAGGAAAATTTTATAAACTCTTGAATTATATAAATTCACATTCAAATTTGTGATATTAACTAATCTCAATTAAATTTTAAACAAAGGAAATAAAAAATTTAGAAAAAAATCTCAAAAACTTAGACAGATAAACCACAGCAATCCCATTCCAGTCTTTTGATGTGTACTTCTTGCCTATTTGAGTTTTGTGGACTATTTGATTTAAGAATGGAGTAAATTAATTGATAGACAAATCTATTTCTTTGGAAAATTTCATCAAATCAAATCTGACAGGGATTTTTGTGGAGAGTCAAAGTTGCTACAGAAATTAGCATCTCCGAAATTTTCAAATGTGAACAAATAGAAACTTTCTCAAAGGTATAGAGACAAACAAATAAGATTGAATTTATCGTACTAATTATTCGCACTCTCCCTTGCAACCATTAGACCGCCGATGGTCCCGTCCCCACATGACAAAGACCTCTTACAGGTGTTTTTGGCAGATGGGGATATTACAGCAATGCAGATATGTGTCATGGGGCTGTATTTTCTCACCGAGACTAAGGACAATTAGGACATTTCTTCTGGCAAAACAACCGACTTAAAATAAGTCAGATCATCCACCTCGGGCGGGGTACCAACGAGGAGAAAAGCTTTTTTTTGGACCCTATCATTTCTCTGAAGGTTCACTAAATATAATTTGTCTTTTGCTACTTACGGATTCATGGTAATAAACTGTGAGAGTCGCAGTGCTTGGTTGGTTGATGATCGCTCAGCTACGGTATATGTTTTTTTTCCTAGGCGGGCCCAGAAGGGGTGGCAATTAGTTTAGCCCATGATTTATGAATATAGAAGGTTAATAGTTTAGCAAATATTACAACCATTTATGAATACAGAATGTTAATAGTTTAGAAAATATTACAACCATTTATACATACTTCGTGATAGACTCAAAAAAGAATTGAACCCGTGTCACATACTTCGTGATAGACTCAAAAAGAATTGAACCCATGTTCGTGATAGACTCAAAAAGAATTGAACCCATGACTTATGACAGAACTAAACTAACAAGTATTACAACTACTTGCAACCACTTGTACATGATTTTATATTGAAGTCTCCGTGTTTGAACAAGTATTCCCCTCGTCAATTCAATGCAGATATGGTGTTCCTAGTAATTTCGTGGATATTCTAGAAGACAAATTACACAATCCATTCTTTCTCGACCACTTGATTTCGTAAGTGTGACGAGAAAATAGAGAAGACTCGACAATAGACGAAACTCTGTCATTTGCATCTAGCAGACGTCTCCTGTACATTGCATCTAACTTGGACGCTACGCTACGGTTCTTCATAGTACTGGGGGTTTTAATTCTATATATAGAAGTTCTTATGAGTCCTTAGTTTTGATCAGAAATTAATTACATATGAACCCAGCAGTCAGAATGCTGAATCAAGCTGCAATATGCTCGGAGATGGCCGGGGAAACTGTTTCTTCACCTAGTTCCATACAGAAATCAGAGATCTCATTGGATTTGAGCCTGTATAGTTGCAATCAATTGCCTTCTGGGTTTAATGGCGACAAAATTCAGACCGCGGATAGTTATGGCCATGATATCAATCCTGCTGGAAAAGCTGTTCAGATAAACAAAGAAAGCAACGCACTATCATTTACAACGCCTTCTCAGGATTCCATTAGCAAGCCCTTAGGCAGAAATTCCGGGCTTATAGGTCACAACAGAACTGAGCTTCGCACAAATCTTTCTGAAAATAATTGTGCTACCTCTGAAGAGTATTCAGGATCGCGCCTGTTTTCGTGCTATTACTGCGAGAGAAAGTTTTACAGTTCTCAAGCCCTGGGAGGACACCAAAATGCCCATAAACGAGAACGCTCGAAGGTTACCAAAAAGGCACAGCGAACGACTTGTCCGCAAGCGTATCAGATTTCTAATTCCAATTCAGAAACAAATTCAATCTCTGCTGGTATGCCTTTTGGCGTTAAAGAAGGCCTTTTGGATACACGCGCTGGATATTCTTTAAAACCTCGCGGGGTATCGCATGATATTAGCGTTACAACGGATTCAATGTTGAGGCACTGTTTTCCGATGGACAACAAGCCTAAATATTCAGAGGAGGCTAATATCTTAGTTTGGCCTGCAAGTCGAGAGAAATCGGATAGATCAGGAGGGCATGGAGGACCAGTATTACATTCTAATTCCCTCACCGAATCCGTTGACGAGAAGCAATGGGACGCCAGTAAATTAGATTTGTCACTTAGACTTTGAAGTTTAATGTTGATCATCCATGTAAGTTTCATTGTTATCACACTTAGTCATTAGATGTTTTTAAATTGATTACATAGTTCCACCATTTCTGTAACCAGTAAATCTGTCAATTTTAATATAAAATTAAAATTTTTTAAACAAAAAACTAAAGAGTGTTCTTGTTTGGTTGGAGGTTAAATTGTTTTTTCAATTGATTTCAACTCTATTCGGGACTAAACTTTAGACGTATTGGTTCTCGTCTCGCCCACCTTCAAGAATGGAAATGCTGGCCCGTTATTCACTGTAGAGAGGTTTTTAACAAGACATTGTGATCTTGTAAGAAAGAGACTTTATTTCTCTTCTCCTTATTGCCGCTTCTCTTGTGATGTTTTTCAAAAGATCTTGTGATGTTTTCATCTTTTGAAAAAGGTTTACTGATTCGTTTTGGTTTTAGCGATTTTACATAACCATCTAAATGAGAAAAAAACTACCCCGTTGTTTATTTATTATAGGTTTCTAAAGTTTTTTTGGCATATTTTCTGGGTAAATTTGCCTAGAATTTGGTAGAAATTTGTTTGAATAGTTTGAATCATAAGTTTCCACAATCTGAGTGATCTCGATATTGTGAACTCTATAATTCTAATGGCCGAAATATTGTTCAGAAAAATGCTGAATCTATATATACAATCAAAACTAATTTTAAATAATAAAAATCAAAATTTCATTTAACGAAATTGCATTTAACGAAGCCATACATTTTACAGCAACAATTTTTAGGCCCTTCACTTTATTCGATCAACAAAGTTCAAATCCTGGCCCCGTCCACTCAACTTTTCGTCCATTACCCATTTCTCTAACCTAGAGGCAAACTTCTCCATACACCGGACACACTGCATACTGATGAGATTTTCATGCTATAAAATAATAAGGGCTCTTAATGCTAATTCAATTCGGTATTAATGGTGCATACGGTTGAAATAACTAAGAGATTTTTCTGACAACTGTGGACTCAAGTAATCAAACTTGCCTTTGTTTTAATAGATATAAAACTAGAACTTGCCTTTGTTTTAATAGATATAAAACTAGGGTTGGCTGGGCACTAAACAGATCAGCCACGTATTCATTCTCCAGTCATTGAATCCCATGACTAAAACAATCTCCTCGCTACAAGACTTAGCAACCACTAACTAAGATTTCCAATATTTAAGAAGAAATGCAAGTCAAACGATCTAAATTCGCGTTGATCATTTTCCTTGTCGAGACTTCCTCTTCATCTCACAGAGCCTCCGTCGAAATGGACGATATTTGCAATCAGAAAATCTTGACATCTAATTTATGTCGACATTTTTAGTTTATATAAATTTCCTAAGGAATAGCCACTCGTTCATATACATATTTCCTCATTCATGACATCGTTCAACAACTCTTTGATAAGCCATATCGAGCTTCTTTACTGGATGAAATATTCCACCAACACAATTCTCAAAGGTAATCCCATTATAAATAATTCATCAATCTCACACATAATAATTCATATATAATCCCGGATCCAGGTGTCAAATAGTAAGCCCAAGGCATTAACTGCATTCATGAATCCAAAGCATAGAACAACTGGACTTTCGGCGACACCATAGAGACGCCTTCCACGGTGTCTTGGGTTTGGAGCAAGGAGATAGTGTAGAGTCCACCCTCCTCCTCCTGCGTTTAAAGTGCATTAAGCACAGGTTCAATCACTCTATCATCTAGTGAGACGAAAACAATGTTAAAAGGTTTGGTGCCCACAACAATGGCCACTCATTTCTTCAGCTGCGCGAAGATGGAGATTGTGTTCAGATCCAGCGAACTGCTTTTGATTTCACAACAATCATGGTGTAGGAATGTAGGTGATCTGCAAAGGTGGCCAAAGAAGAGGTAGACCTCCCCTCCCTCCCTGGAATGGGCAAGGAACGAGCACTTTGAGTGTAGCATCACTCATCGCTATCGCCGAATGGTTGCCGATACTAAAGCTCAGGATTTCAGAGTCATGGGCGACCACCTCTGGGCTTTGCATAACCTCCTTGGCCACCATTACAAGGATCAAGAAGATGTCAATGTTTTGTTGGAAGGGAATGTCCTCAATATGGAATTTCATGTACACCACACAAAGTTAGCCTAATGCTGCATTGCCAGCCTCATGGGCTTTGCATAACCTCCTTGGCCACCATTACAAGGATCAAGAAGATGTCATTGTTTTGTTGGAAGGGAATGTCCTCAATATGGAATTTCATGTACACCACACAAAGTTAGCCTAATGCTGCATTTCCAGCCTCATGGGCTTTGCATAACCTCCTTGGCCACCATTACAAGGATCAAGAAGATGTCATTGTTTTGTTGGAAGGGAATGTCCTCAATATGGAATTTCATGTACACCACACAAAGTTAGCCTAATGCTGCATTGCCAGCCTCATGGGCTTTGCATAACCTCCTTGGCCACCATTACAAGGATCAAGAAGATGTCATTGTTTTGTTGGAAGGGAATGTCCTCAATATGGAATTTCATGTACACCACACAAAGTTAGCCTAATGCTGCATTGCCAGCCTCATGGGCATGCAACTCTAGCGCTCTGTGTCAACCTTTAATGAAACCATGGACAACTTCCCCTCAATCTCTCCACTGCACACATAAGCCCACCATGACAGACCTCACAGCCCTTCGCTTAGGCTATACTCCGAAGCTTGCCTCACTCGATTCGTGCCCCTCCAGCAGCAAAGGAGGCCAAGGTAGCTATCAAGGTAGCACTCCTCTCCAATGACAATACGAGTTTCCAGCCTCCTCCAACCAACCAACTTCCATGGGACTCCCTTTGCCAGATGACCCAGATTATTATAAGCCATGCCCTCTGGTTTAGGAGGAACCTCTAGAGCACTAGATAGGCATTGTTCGTTCATCAAGGCAACCTCTTCTTCGGCTTTAATGTCTCTCTGTTCTTGGCTCTAGTTATGGTTTTGCTTATTTCCTTGTTATCATGTAACTATTAGGAAGTTCTCTGGTTCTTCGTTTGTGAGCAGAGGCCTCCTCATGCTTGCCTACACCATCATCTCTCTCTCAGCTTCAAGGCCATGTCCATGGCCAGTTTTTGTCGAGATGTAAAGCTCAGAAGTCTATAATTTTTGTACCACTTTTTTAATACAAAGTTCTTTTACCTGAAGAAACAATAATTCGTATATAATTGATATATAATTTGCTGAAAAGTAATCCATGAATGTGTCACACATAATAATTTATATAAAGATTTCAAGGCAAAGAACATCCACACGTACACCGTGCAAGACCTACACCAATTTTCAAGCAAGTTCAACCAGTTATAAGTGTCCTTATACCAACCGAAGCTCTTCCAAAAGAGAAATATATCCGGTGTGAAGCAAGAATCTTACATGATCTATTGTGGCAACAACACAATTGCCCATCGATTGAACAATCACGTTTTATGTGGTCGTGCATTTTGTGTTTTACATGATCTAATGTGGCAACAAGACAACTCCCCAACAATTGAACAATCACGTTTTATGTGGTCGTGCATTTTGTCTTTCCTTGTATTGGTCTTCCCCTTTATTCAAAAGATGTGCTTTTTAGGTCACACAAAATGTGATAAGTATGCCTCTTCCAATATATCCAAACACATCAAGGAAAAACCAACCCAAACCACAATTGCTTTTGCATAGAACAATCCCCATGGTAATGGATGAAGTATTATCTATACCTAGTTAATGATGAAATATTTAATATATTTCTATTATTAAATTAGAAATTACTATTTTAGTTATTATTAAATTATAAATTAATATTTTAGCTATAAGGTAATCCTAGTTTTGTAATGAAGCCGGGAATAGATGTAAAATTATAGTAAGGAATATAAATGTAAAGTGATAGTAAGAAATAATTATTAAGTGGTAGTAAAAAATAAATTTAAATAGCTAATAGGAATGGTAACATTTTATCAATTAATTTATGGTGGTTTTTAATATATAGAATTGGAATTTTTTGTCATGCTTATTTATTAAATGGTAGAGTTTCAAAAAATCAAAGTGTGAGTTTTAACTGTAATATTTCAAATTAGCAGTGAGTTAATTGGAATATTAATTTTGTCAAATTTTGTCTTTTTTTAAAGCTAGTCGGAAATAAGATGGGTGAGGGTGACCCACAAATAAAATTTATAACTAGAGCATTTTTCTAAATTCACGAAGGCAAAGATTAAAGCTCAAGCGGGACTCGTGGGGCCACAAGAGCCGGAGGTGGCTCACTACGGAGAATACTTCATAGAATATCAATCTTATGTGTCGGAGTTCAGAGATGCCCTCACTTTCAATGAATTATGACGGCTTAAGAACAACAACAGACCACATGGCCAAAGCTGAGGAGGAGGGTACACGCAGGGCAATGACCTGCAACATACCATAGGCAGAATTTTCTTGCCTAATTTCGATGGGTCATCGAAATGCTTGGCCAAATCTTGGGTGGAGAAGTTGGACATATACTTTCACCTTAACCAAATGGTGGTGGTGGAGGCCATCAAGGTGGTAGTGTTGCATCTTGAGGGAGAAGCCCATGATTGGTGGTTCCATGGGATGAATACGTTGGATCACGTAGGAGTGACAATGTACGACGAGTTCACCTGGAGGTTGATAGAAAGATTTGATCGGAAAGACCCGGAGGAACATTTTTTTGAGTTAACCAAGCTCAAACAGACGGGGAACCCATAAACTTACATTTTCGAGTTCTTGAAGCTCTCAGTGATGGTTCTAGACTTGTCTGTGCCCAGGAAAGTTTACATGTTCATTAGCGGATTGGATGAACCCTTGTGTGGGCTAGTAAGGTCTACTAGGCCTACTACGTTGTAGGACACATTAGGGAGAACCGGATAGTTGCACGACATTATGCCAAGGAAGAGGGCTCCTTTTCCCCACATACCAACTTTCCAGTAGAAGGGGAAGGACGTGAGAGCCCTACCCCCAAGAGGGAACTAGGGCCGAGGGCCTTTGGATGATGACACTTGGAGAGATTTGAGATAGAGGAAGCTTTGCTTCACTTTCCAGGAACCATGGACACCGGGTCATCGATGAGCTGGAGGGAAGGCACATTACATTGAGGTCTTCTCCGACAGTGAAGGGAAAGAGGAGGCATATGAGGAGTTGGAGGGAGATGCCAACATCAGTGTACCAGTAGTGGATCATCCACCACCACCTCCCCCAGCAGCAGCAGGAGCAACGTTTTCACCCATAGGAGGGGTCCTTGCATATTTGCAGGGAGTTCCCAAGTACTTAATGTTGAGGGTACGAGGGACAATTCAGGGGCAACATGTCTCAGTGCTAGTGGACAGTAGGGCCACACACAACTTTATTGATGCCCAACTAGTGCAGAGGAGGGGCATATAAAAAAAGAGCTTTGATGGGTTTTCTGTGTTTGTTCCAGGTGCCAAGACTATGCAGTGCATGTGTTATGTCCTGACATTAGCAGTGACCATGGGGATGTACACAGTGATAAATCATTTTTTCGTGGTCAATATTCCAGACACCAATGTAGTGTTGGGTGTTCGTGGCTTATCACACATGGGAAGGTCACTACAGATTGGGAGACTCTGGAGATGGAGTGGACTGAAAAGAAGAATGGGAAGCATGTGATGATCAGAGGCATGCACACATACCCTCCACGGATAGTCTCTGCACATCGGATGGAAGAAATTTCCGGAAGGGAGACATAGAGTGGGCAGTGGAGCTGAGGATTTCAGAGGAAGGTGTCTGCGGTTAGCCTGTGCACCTGGATGTGCATACTATTCTAGACAATTAGTCCACAGTTTTTGGGGACATTCCACCGGGACAACCACAAGACCGAGTGTTTTAGCACACCATTGAGCTGGAGCAGGGTATCTAAGAAGTGATCACCACTCCATACAGGTGCCCAAAGCTAATAGGGATGATATTGAGAGAGCCATACATGAGCTCTTGGCATTGGGACACATTAGGCCTAGCACGAGTCCATTTTCTTCTTCAGTGGTTTTGGTGAAGAAGAAGGATAACACATTGCGGATGTGCATAGATTATAGGGATTTGAATAAGAAGACCATGAGGAACCGTTAACCCATCCCCAGGATCGATGAGCTGATGGATGAGTTGAGGGGAGAAAAGTTCTTCTCCGAGATCAATGTGAGGTCGAGGTACCACCAGATCGAGGTGAGGGACCAGGATGTCCCCAAGACCACGTTGCTCTACCAATACGACAATTTCAACTTTTTGGTGATGCCTTTTCGGCTGACCAACGCTCCAGCCACATTTCAGTCTTGCATAAACCACATCTTCCGTGATCAGTTGAGGAAGTTCGTGCTGGTGTTTTTCGATGACATTCTCATCTACAACCGCACATGGGAAGAGCATTTGTAACACATTGAGGATGTACTGAGTATCTTGGAGGAGTAGCATTTCTATGCCAAGTTGTCCAAGTGCAAGTTTGGGCTAACAGATATGCATTATTTGGGGCATATCATCGGAGTGGACGGAGTGAGAGTCCACGAGGAGGAGATCTGGTTCATTGAGGATTGGCTGGAATTGAAGAATGTGATGAAACTTCGGGGCTTGTGGACATATGCACCTACTACAAGAAGTTTGTCAAAGTATTTTCACAACTTGCAGCACCCCTCACAGACCTCACCAAGAAGGGGGCTTTTAGTTGGACAAATATTGTGAGATGGCCTTTGACAGGCTCAAGGAGGTTATGAGTAGCTCGTCAGTGTTGGAATTTCCCAACTTCACGCAGCCCTTTGTGCTGGAGTGTGATGCTTTAGGATAAAGGGTAGGCGCAACATTGATGCAGGGGGGTCATCCCATAGCTTTTGAGAGCCGGAATTTGCTTCCACATGAGAGGTTTTATCCCATATATGACAAAGAGATGCTGGCCATCATGCATGTGTTGGCCAAGTTCAGGAAATACCTTGTGGGGAAAAAGTTCCAAGTGAGGACTGACCACAACAGTCTTCAATTCCTCCTTGAGCAGAAATAGTTGCAAGAGAGGCAACAAAAATGGGTTAGCAAGGTCAAAGCTTATAATTTTGACATTGAGTATGTCAAGGAGTAGAACAACGTGGTGGAAAGTGTGTTGTTATTGATCAGGAGTTCATAAATTTTGCTCAAAATTCAAAATTATAGGATTGGGTTGAAACCAAGATGGTTGTGTATATCTCGTCTTCCTAATTTCGGTGTTGTGAACAGTTAAAAAAATCGATGTTGTATGAGGGAGATTTCACGTTTTGATCGAAATGCCAAACAAGTAAAATTGCGATAGGTTTGACTGGGATGCATAGTTAGAAGAGTGGAGGTACAATTAGCAAAAGGGGAATATTATGAGGAATATTCCTTTCCTCAGAACGAATAAGTGTGTGACAAGTGTCGCTTCATTATTTATTGAATGAGGTTGTACGTTTATGTTTTGAAGGCCAATCATAGGGTGACACGTGGCCATCCCTGAGACTGCCACGTGTCCCCAAAACCACATGGTAAAAATTTGGGTGAGGTCCGTAGGACTCGACCCCGTGACCTCCGATAGAGCACGCACACGCCACACCGCCCAAGCCACACGTAGTTATTAACTACAAAGTGTTGTAGGTTTATTATAAAGTTTGTTGTGATACAGTTTGGGGGTTGGGGAACACCGGCGGTCCGAACCCTCCAACAGTCCCCCCAATGGTGGTCATACGGAAGCAAACAAATGTTACAACCTCCGACATTTCTTTAACCCGTTGTCTCCACAACCATTTATGTTATGTTGTCACATGGAAATGTATTTCTGCGCGGTTAATGCGACAGTTCCACTAACTCATGCCACTCAACTCGGAGTTCAACCTTATCATCGTGGGTTCCGCCTATAGTTCCGCCCAACCATAACTGTAGCCACGGGGTTTGGGATGACATGTGCCCAACCGCCCAAACCACTAACTTTAAATGTTGCAGTCTTTTAGGTGGAGGTTTGGCTAGCGCACCCAAAAAGGCAGAATTGCCTAATTTAACTCCAGATAAGTGGAATCCTCCACTTTTAGTGGAGTTTTTCTAGGTGTAACTCGGAAAAAGAGTAGGAGACTTAATTTTCGCCCATTTTCAGTGAATGAAGAGTCATTTGTGACTCATTGGAGCATTCTGGAGCCATTGGTGCAGAGAAAACAACCATTAGAGCACTGTAACTACATGTATTTGCAAAATTTTGAGCATAATTAAAGATGGACATGCCATTGGGAGCTGGACCAATAGATGTAGCCCTAGAGGGGTGAAATGCTTCATCATGCCTGCTGTGTAAATTATATGTGGTGTCTTATTTATCTGTTTTAAATTACTGTTCAGTGTTATTTAAGCTTGTTTTATGCTTATAATTCACCTCAAATCATCTACAATTCATGGTTAAAATCCTCAATCCTTAAGTAAACTAATGAGACAAGTATGCACATGTTTATAAAATGAAAAGACACTTAGCACAACAAAACTAATACAGTCATTTCAGATTAGTCACGGAGGCTAGAAACACCGTCCTTGATGAGTATTGACATAGACTGAAGGGCTCAGCTTTTGGTGGAGTACTCCAAGGACTATTTTGCATGTGAGATACTATTTGGGCAGGTGACCGATGATCGGTACCGGGTGATGGATGAGGTCATATATTATCGTGATCAGATCTTCTTGATAGGTAACTCCTAACTCAGGGATAATATTTTGCATGCAGCCCACGACTCATTTCTTTTAGGCCATCAGGGGTTCACAAAAACAGACAGGGCCATTAGGGAGAGGTTATCTTGGAAGGTCCTCAAGGAGGATGTACTCCGACATGTCCAGGAGTGCGTAGATTGTTAGAAGAACAAAGGCGAGTTGAACCATCCAAAAAAAATACTACAACTGCTTCCCATTCCGAAGGGGAAATAGGAAAGCATCTCCATGGATTTCATCACCGGATTGCCCATGGTGTAGGGCAAGGATTGCATCTTCGTAGTGGTTGACTGGATGAAAAAATATGCTAATTTGTTCGCCATCTCATCTCAGTACACTGCTTCGCAAGTGGCTGAGTTATTTTTTCGAGATGTCTTCAGACTCCATGGTCTTCCAAAGACCATAGTCAATGACAGGGACAATCGGTTCATGGGAATCTTTTGGCAGGAGATGTTTCATTTGGTGGGCACAAAGTTAACACCCAATACTAGTTACCACCCACAGATAGATGGAGAGACTGTGATAGTGAACAAGTGGCTGGAAGGCTACTTGAGAAACTATGTCACTGGGCAGCAAAAGGCTTGGCTATGCTGGCTTCATTTGGGGGAGTACTGTTAAAACATGACATTCCACATGTCAATCAGTATGTATCCATTTTATGATTTATATGGTTATAATGATTTGAATTTTTTTGATGTGATGTTTGGAGTTAGCATGGTTCCCAGGGAAAAGGACTAGATCCAAGAGATCCAAGACATACTCCGGGCTCTCAAGGGTAACTTAGCCACAACACAGAACTAGCAGGAGCTTTACACAGATATAGGTTATGTGGAGAGGCAGTTTGAGGTGGATTATCTGGTATACCTTCATCTTCAGTCGTACAAGTAGTCCACGTTGAAGCAGAAAGGGGCTGAGAAGCTCAAGCCACGCTTCTATGGACCATAGAGGGTGATCAGGTGGGTTGGGGAGGTAACATATGGACTAGAGCTGCCAACCGAAAGTAGAATTCACAACATTTTCCATGTCTCGTGCCTGAAGAAGGCTTTGGGACAACAAGTGACAACCACTATGGAGCTTCCACCTACGAATGATGAGGGGAACTTAGTGCTACAACCAGAGGCCATCTTGGACACTAAAGAGAGGCGTCTAAGGAGACAGATAGTGAAATAATATCTGATTAGATGGCGAAACTTTCTAGATTAGGATGCCACTTGGGAGGGGGAGAAGATTCTGCCACATCCATATCTATAGGTGCTTGAGGATAAGAAACATTTTGGCGGGGAGGACTGTAATATTCCAAATTAGCGGTCAGCTAATTAGGATATCAATTTTGTCAAATTTTTCCTTTTTCTAAAGTTAGCCGGAAATAAGATGGGTGAGGGTGACACAAAAATAAACATTATAAATAGAGAACTTTCCTAAATTCACTAAGGAAAATATTAAAGCTGGAGTGGGACCCATGGAGCTAGCATCACACAGTATAGAGCATCCTAGTGGCAGTGCAGGAGAGGCAACAACACAGACAGTGCAAGGACAACATGGGGATAACCAGGGGAGAGAAACTACGCAGTGGCAGTGCAGGGATTGGTAGGCAGAGGTGCCATCGCAGTAAGTGGGGCCCAAGGGAACAATGGGGACTCAATTAGGTAAAATAGGATGAGAGCAGCTCATTACTCATTCAATCAATCATCAATTAATTTTCTGTCTAGTAAACCAGAAACACGCTCGAGCTGTTTAGCCGAGTCTGTAAGTGTTGTTTAACACAAAGATTTTTTAGCGGAGATCTCAACATCATCCTCGGGGGACTTCGATTTTCCACTTAGGAGAGGAGTTACATTCAGTTTTGGAGAGAGGAATCATAGGTACACCTTCAAGAATACACATTCCTTCCAAGATAATGCAGAGGCGACGTAATCAGCAAGAGGATTACGCAGTCCAGCAGTGGAGCAAATTTGGGGTAGGAGGAAGAAAGATAGATTTCAGCCAGGATTTTTGTGAGGAGGTTAGCCACTTCTTAGCAGTATTCTTGAGCATATTCCAGAATTTATTTCCAGCCATTCAACTAGAAGCCCAGTGTGCCCAACAAAATAGCGTACCAAGTCCAAGGGGGTGAATTTCCGGGGTTCGCCTTTCAAGAAATCCTTCGCGGGTTTTTCTAGGTTTGTTGAGGAAAGTCTAGTGTCCAAGCCCTAGAATTTTCTGAGCAGTAGAAAAACCTTAACATGGAGTCCCTTTCTAGCCAGCAGCAACAATTCCAGACATGGCAGTGTAGAGGAGGAGCCACGTAGAGCAGGAGAGTAGCAAGGTTTTATGAGCAGAGTTTCAGGGATTATTTCAGACTACCTTGTGCAGGCTAAGGTGCCATCTTCCTAAGCACCATCTTGTATCTTTCCCATTCAGAAAATTAATAAAATGGCTCAGAATTTTTGGCTCATTCATGGTGCTTTTGGTGTGTATTTCTGTTTGTTGTAGTTTTAGTCTTTGTATGCTTTATATTACTGTTTGTTCCCAATTTGAGATATTACATTAACGTATTGTTATGTTACAAAATTTTATGTGAAACTGTTTAAAGCATTTAGATTTCATAATATATTGCAACCATTTAATTACTAAATAATATGTTTGGTATACTATAGAATGCATGTTATCTCTCTTGTAATGGTTTTCCCCAAAAAATCATTGTCTAATAGTTGTGTGTGTTAATTTTGGTTATTAATACAATTGTGTTTTTGCAACCATTTAATTAGTAAATAATATCTTTAGTATACTCTAGAATGCAGGATATATCTCTTGTAATGGTTTTCCCCAAAAAATCATTGTCTAATAGTTGTATGTGTTAATGTTTGTTATTAGTGAAATTGTGTTTATTTAATTTATGCATTTTTTTTCTTAATGATTAGTATATAAAGTGTATCATGCATCTCTACATCCGTTTATTTGGTATTAATTTTTTTTCACCTAATATTAAACATGCAGGAACAACATATTTTTAGCTAATATTGGTTTGGGCAGGAGCTTGCAAGGAATAAAATATTGTTGCATGGAAATTCCAAGTAGGTATGGATTAGAATGAAGAAGTTTAATGGCACTAACTTTGAGCTATGGAAGCTCTAGGTGGAGGATCTTCTCATAGATAGAGATCTATAGGTTGTATTATTTGGAACCAAATCCACTAACATGAACGATGAAGAGGAGTGGTGCTGGAGAGAAATGAGAGAGGCCTTATTATGATGTTTGGTTGATTTATCATTATTGAATGTTTATGAAGAAAAAATCGTATAAATATTTCAAAGAATTTGGGGGATTGATATGAGGCTAAATCCTTGGTTAATATTTTTTTCTTATGGAGAATATTATTTTCCTTGAAAATGGGTGATGATGATCTATTGCCAATCACTTGAATGCATTTGATATCTTTATGGCACAATTTATCTTAGAGTTAGGATGGATCAAAAGGATGGTTGCATGATATTTTTTTTCTTTTCGAGATTAGTGTGACAACCTAGTAATGGTCATTAGAAGCATTATAAAGACATTGGTACTTGATGAGTTTGTGAATGTTTTACTCTTAGAGGAAGTGAGACTAAAAATTTTGATTCCATAAATGAGGCATTTGTTACTCATGGCAGATATAAGAAGGAAAGAAGAGGGAAAAGGGAATATCCAATTCTCATTTGCAAATATATGTATCTTGGAACATATAACGAAATAAGACGATATTGTAAGAAAGGGAAAGAAAAAATAATAAAAAGGAAAATAATGGTTATGATGATGAGTTTGAAAAATCTTCTCAAGTAGATAGTCAAGATACCTTTTGTTGTAGATAAACTTTGGATCTTCCTTCCATATGAATTTACATCAATAATAGTTTTCAATTCACGAGAAATATGATGGTGTGGTGATGCACTTTTGTGATGAATCTCCTCTTAACACAACTTCCCATGGTATTTTCATAATTAGATTCATTCATGATTGAGTAAAGCATATTAAATGAAATTTACACATTTTGGGTCCATCATGAATCCTTCTATTGATAAGGATACCAAATGACGAAGGTTGTTGTAATTTCTAATGGCAAGCTATGATACCATGTTGTAGTTTCTAAATGCAATCAGACAAAGGAAATGCGTTTCGTCAATCACAAAGAATACAAACAATATGCGGAAATTAAAATTAATAGTCCTACACAAGCTGCGTTACACAAGAGAGGAAAAAATTTATTTTCATTCCATTACACTAAATATGAAATTACATTTATGCTTTTATAAAAAATGGATGAAGCCTGAAAACCTAATTATAATCAATGTTGATTCAATGCTGAACGGACGTTCAACAAAATTTGTCCTTGGGCTGTCAAAAGACCCATTTCTGCATTTAATTGGCAAGTAGGCTGTATTCTGCTCATACACAAAAACATGCGAAAATGCGTTCAGACATAACACTGGCGGATCTCAAATATTATTTGATCTGGCTCTGAGTCCTCATTGCAGATCGCTGATTGGCGAGCTTAAATTTTATCTGGCACAGACACAAATAAACATAAAAGGTTACGGGCACGATGTGCGATGGTGCAATGCGTCGCAAAAAAAATAACATATGCTGCGACACTTTATAGGAAAACATAAGAGGTTGTGAAATGCGATGTGCGATAGTACGATCGCATCACATGTCAAATAACTTAACTTGCGGCTGTGGAATGGTAAGTGGTAAGTAATGTGAAATGTGCTTTGCGGTTGGCTTAAACGTTGGTAAGTGCGAAATGTGGAATACAAATAAATGAATGAAAAACAAAGGTTTGGTCCATGTGTTATGGTATAAGGTAGGTCTCGCCAGATATCGCATCGGAAATAAAGCAACATGTGGTGAATGGCTTTAAATGGTAAAACAAAAGACTTGTGATTTGTGCGCCGTGGGAAAAAGGTAAGTCAATTCACTAGATGGAATTAAACACAGAGTTTAATGCTCGTTACTCTAATTTGATCTTTGCGTGGATTCGTGAAAATGTCTCTAGCTTCTCGAATCTGCTGTTGTCCTTCTCTGTTGTCAAAATTGATGAAATTGTGGGCTGTTGCCGCTTCTCATTCATGGCAATGGCTGGGAGTAAAATTCCAACACTGCCCCTTAATCACAACTGATGCCATCAGTCATTCCCAGACACTGTCTAAGATACTCAAAACTCTTATGTTCTAATGTCTTTGTGAGGATATCAGCAAAATGTTCCTCTGTCCTGCAGTGCTGCAAAACAATCTCACCATTGTTAACCAATTCTCTTATAAAATGATATTTTGCATCAATATGCTTTGTTATCTTATGGAAAATTGAATTCTTTGACAATGCAATTGCTGAGATATTATCACAATAAATTGTGGTTCCCTTGTCTTGATCATGACAAAAATCTCTCAGCATCCTTCTCATCTATACTGCTTGGCATGCTGTTGTTGTTGTTGCCACATATTCTACTTCTGTTGTTGATAAAGCAACTATTGGTTGCTTCTTGGAAGCCCATGAAATTGCCCCTGATCCCAAATGAAACACATACCCATATGTGCTCTTTCTATCATCTACACTTCCAGCCCAATCACTGTCAGTGTAACCAATCAACTTAAAATTATCAATTGAGGAGTATAGAACACCATACTCCTTTGTTCCATTCACATACCTGATAATTATTTTCATCGCTTGCTAATGTGTCTTCTTTGGTGTCTCCATGAATATGGAAATTAAACTTACAACATACATAATATCAGGCCTAGTTGCAATCAAATACATGAGGCAACCAACTATGCTCTTGTACAATGTTAGATCAACATTCTTGCTACAATATTCTTTGCTTAACTTTAACCCCATGACAGTTGGAGTTACTGCTGCTTTGCTGTGCTACATGTTAAACCTCTTCAAAAATTCTGCAACATATTTTTGGGAAATAAAAAATCCCTTTTAATTTTTCCTTACTTCTATGCCCAAGAAGTATCTCAATAAACCCAAATCAGTCATTTCAAATTCAGTCTTCATGACTGCTTTACAATAAAAAATGAGATAAAATTCATTAATTGTAAGTATTAAATCATTTACATATAAAACAACGATAATTATCTTACCATCATTTTCTTTGATGTAGAGTGTGGGTTCACCATCACATTTTTCAAACCCATTTTTTGTTAGGTAAGCATCTATCTTGTTGTACCATGCTCTTGGTGCTTCGTTCAGCCCAAAAGAGATTTCTTCAACTTACATACTTTGTTCTCTTAGCCTTCAATCTCATAGCGTGGAGGTTGTTCAACATATACCTCCTCTTTCAACACTCCATTCAGGAATGTTGATTTCGCATCCATTTGGTAGACTTTCCATTTTTGTTGTGCCGCAATGGACAACACTGTCTGCACTGTCTCCATCCATGCAACTGGTGCAAAGGTTTCTTCATAATCTCTTCGTTGTTGCTGCTTGTAGCCTTTTACAACAAGTCTTGCTTTTTTTCTTTCAATCTTACATTCAACATTGCTCTTGGTCTTATAGACCCATTTTACTCCAATTACTTCTTTACCTTGTGGGAGGTCCACTAGCTCCCATGTGTCATTCTTTTCAATTGCACCAATCTCTTCATTCATTGCTTCAATCCATTTTTCTTCTTTTACTGCATCTTCAAAATGAATTTGGTCATGAACATGACAATACAAAGAAAATAAATAATTTATACCATTATCATTATTAACTTCTTGCTCCTAAATTTCACTCAAATTTCTAAATCTTGGTCTTCTTGGTGTGCTTGGAGTTCCACTTGAACTCGAGGGAGTTTCTGATCCTTGTGGTGTGCTTGGATAAGCACTTCCTTGATTTCTCAAGGTTGTTATGTTTCCTATTTGTGGTTTTCTCTACTGTGCTTGTGTAGTTGGAGGAGGAGCCACCGTGGTGAATTATTTTCAACTGTGCATTCCTCTTTCTCTTCGTGAGACACACATGTCTTCATGTTCACTGTTTTCTCTAAGATTCCATCCCAAGCTTCTTCTTCAATAAACTGCACATCTCCTCTGATTATAAATTTCTAGGTGGATGGATTATAAAGTTTGTATGCCTTGGACTCATCACCGTATCCAACAGAGATACAATTCTCCTCCTTGTTGTCCAAATTCTTCCTTAGTTGAACTGGGACATGTGCATATGCCACACATCCAAATACTTTCACGTGAGTGAAAAACTGCTTTGTTCCACTCCATGCTTCTTTCGGAACTCTGTTCATAACAGCTTTGGTTCGGCATCTATTCAAAATATATGCTGCACAATTGACAGCTTCAACCAAATACTCATTTGGAAAATGTTTTTCCTTCAAAGTACTTCTGACCATGTCCATGATGGTCCCATTCTTCCTTTCTGCAACACCGTTTCGTTGTGGTGTGTACCTTGTGGTAAACTGCTTGTGTATGCCATTTTCCCTACATAAACATAGGAAATATTTGAAGATATATTCTCCACCTCTGTTAGTTCTCAAAACTTTTATGTAGTGCCCACACTGCTTCTCAACAAGAGCTTTGAAGTGGTAGAACTAATCAAACACTTCACTCTTCTGTTTAAAGAAGTACACTCATGTATTTCTGGTGTAATCATTTATGAATGTCAAAACATAATGGTTTCCAGCTAAAGATGGCGTTTGCATTGGTCCACACAAATCTGACTGGACAATCTCCAAGGGTGTCTTGCCCTTATACTCTTCCCTGCTGGAAAGGATTCTCTGTGTTTTTTGCCCAAGATGCAATCTTCACACAGGCTGTCTTGTTTCTCAATGAGTGGTAATCCTTTTACCATCCATTTTATATGCAAGAGGTTTAAACCTCCAAAATTGAGATGTCCAAATCTCAAATGCCATAACCAATTTTCGTCTTTCACTTTTTCTTAAAAGACCTCTTGTGTGACTGCTACTACCACACTTCCTTCCTTCAAGTCTGTTCTGAGCTTGATAGGAAACATCCTATTCTTTGTCATGTGCACTTCTGCAATGACCTGCTTACTTGGAGGTATGTCCATGATAATACACACATTATTCTTAAAAAACAAATTATAGCCCTTGTTCACGAGCTGTCCAATGCTTAGAAGGTTACATTTCAGGCCATGTACATAATATACATCTGGCACTAATTTCTTTTCTCCCTTCCTTGTCAATATGCTAACTCTTCTGTTTCCCATGATAGAGACTTTGCTTTCAGTCTTCATTGTCACTTCAAATTTCACATCTTCATCCAGACTGGAAAACATTGCTATGTTTCCAGTCATGTGGTTACTACAACCAGAGTCTAATAACCATTCATATTCTTGTTTTTCTTGTGCTACATTACATGTTAACAACACATTAATTTTGTTCTTATCTTCTTTTGCAAAATTAACATTTTCCCTATTATTCATGTCATTTTGTTTATTTCTACATTCATTGGCATAATGCCCATATTTTTTACAATAATGACATTGGACTTGGGATTTATCATACCTTTGTCCATGCTCTTGACTTTGGCTTGAGCATTGGCTTTGATTCTGGTTGCTGCCCCTTCCACTTGTGCTTGTAGGGCTGTTTCTTCCACTTGTCTATGGGATTCTTCCTTTTCCTCGGTAGTTCGATCTTCCTTGACCTCTACCTCGAACAAAAGACATTTGTGTATTGAATGCATGTTCCAATGAGGAGTTCGTTGTTTTGTTCAATCTATGTTCATGAGACATAATGGATGCACAAATCTCATCCACTGAAAATATTGAGAGATCCTTTGTCTCTTCTATTGCCACTATTATGGCATCAAATCTTGAGGGTAGACTTCTCAAAATTTTCTCCACTATTATTCTTTCCTCAAGTGTGTCTCCATGAGAGCTTATCTGGGTAACCAACCCAATCACATGTGTGAATAATGAGTCTATGTTATCAGACTCTTTTATACAGAGAGTTTCAAAGTCTCTCCTCAACATTTGTAGTTTTGTTGTCTTCACCTTCTCCATGCCTTGATAGGTTGTTTTGAGAATATCCCATGCCTCCTTGGATTGTGTTGCTATTGCAATCCTTGGGAAAATACTCTCATGTATTGCTTGATAGAGATAGAAGAGGGATTTGGATTCCTTCATCCTATTATCTCTCAACAGGTATCTTTTTGCTGCTGTTAAATCAACCAGCACTACTGTGTCTGTTGGTTCTTGGAAGCCTTGTTCCACCAGCTCCCATATATCTTGTGAAACAAATCGGGCTCTCATTGTAACGACCCAATAATCATAATTCTTCCCATTAAATTGTGGTAGTTGGGGATTTGTTAGGCTTGTGCCTGCTGCTGCCATTCTGACTGTGTTAACAAAGAATCTTCTTGACTATGTCAAACAGAAGCTTTCTCTTTGCTGGAGAAATCTTCTTCTCAAATCAATCTTACAACTTCTACAACAAAGAAAGCGAGCTTGTGCTTCTTTGAATGTGAGCCTAAACCTACTCCGATACCATGTTGTAATTTCTAATGGCAAGCTCTGATACCATGTTATAGTTTCTGAATGTAATTAGATAGAGGAAATGTGTTTCCTCAATCACAGAGAATACAAACAATATGCGGAAAATAAAATTAACAACCATACAAAGGCAGCGTTACACAGGAGAGGAACAAATTTATTTTCATTCCATCACACTCAAAATGAAATTACATTTCTTCTTTTATCAAAAATGGTCGAAGCCTGAAAACCTAATTCTAATCAATGTTGCTTCAATGTTGAACAAAAGTTCAAAAACATTTTTCCTTGTGCCGTCAAAAGACCCATTTATTCATTTAATTGACAAGTAGGCCGTAATATGCTCTTACACAAAAACACGTGAAAATGCGTTCAAACATAACACTGGCAGATCTCAAATATTATTTGATCTAGCTCAGAGTCCTCATCGCAGATCGCAGATTGATGAGCTTAACTTTTATCTGGCACGAACATGGATAAACATAAAAGGTTGCGGGCGTGATGTGCGATGGCACAATCACATCGCAAAACAAATAACATATGCTGCAACACTTTATAGGAAAACATAAATTATTGTGAAATGCGATGTGTGATAACACAATCGCATCGCATGTCAGATAATTTAACTTGAAGCTGTGGAAAGGTAAGTGGTAAGTAATGCAAAATGCGCTTTGCAGGCAGCTTAAACATTGGTAAGTGAAAAATGCAAAATACAAATAAATTAATGCAAAAAAAAGGTTTGGTCCATGCGGTAAGGTATAAGGTAGGTCCTGAAAGATATCGCATCGACATTAAAACAACATATGGTGAATGAATTTAAATGGTAAAAAAGAAGACTTGCGATTTGCGCGATGCGGGAAAAAGGTAATTCAATGCGGTAGATGGAATTAAAAATAGATTTTAAGGCTCGGTACTCTGATTTGATCTTTGCGTGGATTCGTGAAAATGCTTCCAGCTTCTCGGATCTGCTACTGTACCTTCTCTACTGTCAAAATTGATGAAATTGTAGGCTGTTGCCGCTTCTCATTCATGGTGGTGGTTGGGAGTAAAATTCCAACAAAGGTGTGTAGGTTTCTTTATTTGATAAAGGGTGTAAAATGTTCCAACGAGCTATGGTGGCTGATAAGGGTGTTTGTGTAGGAACTTTGTTTCATCTTGATGCATGAAATATTTAGTGTAATTGGTATTTGATTTTTACAGTGGAGAGATTTATCAAATATACACCTTCTCAATTAAAACCTATATATACTTTTGATGGTCATGCTTTCTTGACACCTAAACAAACTCTTACTTCAAAAAAAAATTACTTGTAGATAAGACAATGTTGTGGCACCAAATATTGGACCATATATGTGAGAAGTGTCATGAAAATTGAATTTTTTTTTTATTGATGGATTGAATGATTGTGCTCTTAAATTTGATTTCTGTAAGCATTGCATATATGAAAATTGAATTATGTTCAATTTTATTTTAGTTCTCACAATTATTTTTGGCTATTGGATTTCATTCATTCTAATGTATTTTCTCTAGTTCATTTAGTCTCTAAGGCTTTGTAATGTGGCATTCATTAATGATTATTTACAAGGACATGTGAATATTTCATTAGAAAAAAAGGTGAGTTTTTCAGTTGGTTTAAGAAGTTAAGTTCTAATGTAAAAATAGACGTGTATGAAGAGTAACATCTTGAGGACCGACAAGGGCCACGAGTTTTGTTCAACAAAGTTTGACAATTTTTTTAAGGAGAATGGAATTGAAAGACGTAATCCAGCTCCACATACCCCTTAACAAAATGGAGTTGTAGAATGGATCAATAGAAAATTTATGGAGAGAGCTTAGAGTATGCTTAGTGGAATCAACTTAGATAATAATTTCTAAACATAAGTAAATATTGTGACATGTTACATCATTAATAGGTCTCGCACATCATAAAAATATTATGGAGGCATGGATGAGTAATAATCTCTCACTTAAACATCACTATGTTTTTTGTTGTGAGACATATGCTCATATGACTAAGGAGAAGTAGTCAAATTTTCAATAGCAAGGATAGGAAACATATCTTCATTGGATATAAAGTTGGTGTGAAACGGTACATGCTTTGAGATCCTATGCCTCAAGACGTTCTATATAGTGGGAATGCTATTTTAAGAGAATTTAATCCTTCTATGAGAATGTTAAATCCCAAATAGTATGAGAATAAGTCGGTGGTTCAACTACTAATAAAAATTGAGAAATATTAGCTAGGAACAAGAGTTCATGATGGATTTGATGAGAAAAATGGTTTAAAGAGTTTGGAAGAGGAGGAAGAAACCCCACCTGAAACTTTAAGAAAGTTGACTTAGTAAAGAAGAAAACAAGAAGTACATTATAATTATAGTATGTTTATTTTTGGATGTCTATTTTCATTATTTGATAACACGAATGAGCCTAGAACTATGAAAGAGGCAATGGAGATAAAAAATATTTGAGTCTTGGAGATTGGCCATGGATGAGGAAATAGATGCCCTTAGAAAGAATCGTACATGAGACTTGGTACTATTTCCTGATGGATGGAACCCCAATGGATGCAAATGGGTATTCAAGAAGAAGATTATTTTATATGTTATTATTGAAAAAAAATAATGCAAGGTAGGTCAAAAAAGGACATTCCAAGGTTGAGAGGATAGACGTTGGTGACATATTTTCCTCTTTTGCTAAGTTAACATCTATTAGGCTCATGTTATATATAGCAACACATTTTATTTAAAGATAGAATAGATGGATGTGAAAAAAACAATTCCTACATGGTTACTTAGAGGAGGAGATCTATATGACACAACCAAAGCACTGCTTTGAAAAAAGTAAAGAGCCATCGATTTGCATAAAGAAACCTTTATATGGTCTCAAACATTCTTTTAAAATTTGGTATCAAAATATTAATTCTTTTGTGGTAGGATTTGGATTTCTAAGATCCTATTTAGGTCATTGTGTGTATTACAAACATTAAGGTGTTGATTTCCTTGTTATCATTTTATATATAGATGGTATGTTATTTTTGGATGTGATTTGTGATTTGAATTTTGAACTTTAAGTAGAATTTGATATAAAGAATTGGGGCAACATAATATATCTTAGGAATGGAGAGAGAGAGAGAGTTTTCGTTGAACCATAGTAGTTTTATAAACTCCATGCTACAATGTATGCATACCATTAAGTGTTTTAAATTTGGTGGGAACAAAGATTTTAATTAAATAATGTTCTACAACACCACAAATATGGAGGATATAGATTTTGTTACTCACTGTAGTTGGTAGTTTAATGTATGTTATGGTTTATATTAGACTAGTGGTTGACTTTCCTAAGCATTGGGAGTCTTGGGTTGATTCATGTTTGGGTTGCATTGAAGAGGGGTTTTACTCTTTTCTAGTTGCTTTTGAATGTTCCATTCACTATCATGGTGATGTTTAACTAGACCCACACTTAATTTATATACTTTTAGTTAGGCAATGGATGTAGATAGGAGATCTACTAGAAAATACATATTTCATTTTTTTGGTCCACCAATAAGTTAGACAAATGAGTAGCTTTGTCCATTGTAAAGGTAGAGTATATGGAAGCTACTCATGTTTATAAAGAGGTCATTTGGCTTACGAAACTATTTTCATAAGTAAGGCTAAGTTAAAGAACTATTAGAGTTAGGTGTCATAATAACAATGTCATTTGTCTATTTGAAAAACCATGCATTTCATCTAATAATAGCATATAAACATTCATTTCCATTTAATTAGACACATAATAAATATTGAAATGAGTAATGGGTTTATTTAATTTCTACATATTTATTTTAATTGATTAGCATAAAAAATATATATTTTCATGAGTGTAAACATGCCACAAATTTGCTCCTAAAACAATAGAATTTTCAGCACGATTTTTAAAAAATGCAGCAGTTTCTTTTGAAAATATGAGTTGCATTTCAAGATTTTAGATGCCTAAAAAATTCTTAATACTACTGAATACATTTTTACCACAAAAAAAAAAAAAAAAAACTATTTAAACAATCTCACTATCAAAATTTTCAAAAAGTTTTTAGAAAAATTCCAGTCAGAAATTCGCATTCCAAATTGTGGCACGAGTAACAAGTCCTATAATATAAAAATCTCATTGAATGCATGCGTAGTCGTACAATGGCACAATCTAAGTGTGCAGTAGGAAACAAACATGTCGAGGATATGTAAGTGTCCCCGAAAAATACAACAATATGTCACCACATATAATAATATGGTCCTTATGATTTCATTAGCAGTTCAAGTATGCTATAGTGCTCTTTGTTGTGGCACTTTAATAGATTTGAATACTGTATTATATTGTATGCTTGACAGGACCTGGATTCGTCCTGACAATGTCTGATGTACGTTTTTGCTATCTTCATCCAGCTAGCGTCTGAGATGCATATTATGGAGTTTTATCGCGGGGCGTGTTTGTTTCGTTGAGTGATATTTATTGAGACTGTACATGTAAAACTATTCATGCTACAAGAAAACCATGCACGTACATTGATTAAACCAATAGAATAGAAGAAACCCATGATTTTACATGAATTCACCATTCCAATATCCAAGACAGCGTAACAGGAAACCGCCAGACTACTGTTCTAGACCCTTGTACAACTATTTGATGAATGGTTATCCATTACCTTTGTAATACAATATTGCAGTTTTAAAGCGATACACTTTGTAGGTAAAACAATTTCATTGGAAAGAGGTTCATCTTTACGTTGATTATACATTTCAGAATAAAAATATGACACGAGGGATTAATCAACTCAGTCGGATTTTTGAAATAGTTGTGAGTGCTGCATACCAGAAAAGCAATGTTCGAAGATTCATCTAGCAAACTGATTCTGAGCTCCTGGAACTCCTGCACCATATGAAAGGGATCCACATCATAATAGAGATTACAATGGTCAGTGTTTAAGTAGAAAAATATGGGTGTTGACATACCATTGCGAGGAGTGTTGGAGAAATAATAATATAAGATTTCACATATAAACAATATGAGTAGCTGCAATTGTATTGATCACACAAATTATAATATAAGATTTTAGATATGAACAATATGAGTTGCTTTAGATATGAACAATATGAGTTGCTGCTGTTCTTGTATTGATCACACAAATTTGATTTGACTTGATTACCATATCTAGTGAAGAGTATTTATATTTTCTTCAACTAATTATTAATTCAAAATAACTTCACATACACACATTCTAAATTCTACTTTTCCCAAAATATAATTTAATTTGAAGTGAGTACACTTAACTCAATTAACTTTTAACTAACTCTACAAATTTAACCAACTCTTACATACTAGAGTAATTATTACAATCTCCAACAATTTAAACTTAAAAAATAATTACTTTATAACAAATTCTCCATCATCTTTAAAAACACCTGGAAATATGGATTCAACATCACAATTAATGAACATTAGAATAATTTTAACAAGATTTTTATTTTAGGAAGAAAAAACAAACAATGCAGAGGTAAATGGAAGGTTGCGACATCAGACATCTTCACAATCCAATACATAGACGAGACGATCTCTGCGATTTCATTCATTCTATAATTTGTCATAATCATGCTCAAATAAAATTTTAAACTTATTTGGGACTGCAAAAGAATAATGAATTCCACCAATTTACCAAAGCCTTTTGGTAAGAAGAGAAACTGCAAACGTATTTCATCACACTACATACTTCAAAACTGCCCATAATATGTGGAAGATTAGACCAGTTCTTAACTTCCATTTTCCATACTCGTCCTTCATAAATAAAATACGAGGGCCAACGATAGAGTGTACCAAGTGGTATTAATTCTATCTAAATTATGCGACTCTCTAACTTGAATTAGCATTGATTGACGATACAAGATTAATCCAAAACACTTCTCTGAAAATATCTTTAAAGCTCTAATACTATTCCTAAATTTAAACTCGTCCAGAAACCTGTTAAATGTGAGTCATTAATACATTCCCACAAAAAAAACTCCCCATCCTAAACTGTTGGAATTTTAAAACATATATGTCACACACATTGCATTTTTTTAAGTGAGTGTGGAATAAATGCTTCGCTATTGCAGAAATAAAACCATATCATAAAATAATGTGTAAGTGTTTTTCTTATTATATTTCGATACATTGAATATGTTTTTTTAAGATAAAAGTGTGTTTTTAAGATTTATGATGGTTGGTTGATTATTACAGTTATTTTCAATTATTTTTTTCAAATCTGTGGACATTCTTCTCTCATGGATTAGTATAGGAAGTATATTCTTCTGGTATCAAAGCTAGGATCTAACTTATTATGGGCAAGGTTTATAATTTAATTTTTGTTTGAGTGGGAGCTTATATTTAAGTAAATCATGTTATACAAGCATGGTATAACATTAGAAATGCAAAAGTTTAATGGAATTAACTTTGAGTTGTGTTCTCTTAGATCAAGATCTATGAGTTAAAGCATCTATAACTAGAAATATGAAAGATGAATGGAAGATAGAGATTGGGTGGTGTTGAAGGTATAGATTTGTTTGGCCTTTTGGTATTATTGAATGTTTCTCAAGTTTTATTAGAAAAGATGGGGGGATTTGTATAAAGTAAAAGCCTTGGCTAATAAAATTTTCTTGCGAAAAAAATTCTTCCTTTGATAATGATAGATAATGATTTTGTAGTGGCGAACTTGAATCTATTTAATACTATTATGACTTGGTTGAACTTGTGAACATGCCTTCTATGTTCTTTTCCAAATTCATGGAACTAGTTAATTATGGCCAATGGAAACACCGTAGATACATTGGTGCTTGATAAAGTTATCCTCCACAAGGAGGTGACGTGGAAATATTTTGAATCCATCAATGATGCCTTCACTATTCATGGAAGATTAAAGGATTTTGATAAAGATAAGAAGAGAAAAGGGTAAGATAGAGAAGAATAAGAAGAACAAGAAGGAAAAAAATTATTTTAGATTCTAGAAAATTTTCTTAATAGGATGGTGGAGACGCCTTTGTGAGAACTTTGGAAACCTATGTTGGCTAGAGTACATTGCTAATAGAATTTAAAGCTTCCTTCGAGATGGTTTCCATTATCACAAGTTTTTAGTGTGAGAGAAACATAATGGTGAAATGGTATACCTTGGTGATGACTCTCATTGGAATTATGATGGGCATTTGAGAAGGAATTGCAAGGTAGATAAGAATAAGAAGAAAAATAAGGCAAGGCATAATTTTGGAGTCTAGAAAATTTTCTCAAGAGGATGGTGGAGACACGTTAATGACAACTTTGGAAGCCTATGTAGCCTAGAGTGCATTGTTAATAGTATTTGAAGCTTCCTTCCATATGGTTTCCCATTCTCACTAGTTTTTAGTGTTTGAGAAACATGATGATGGGATGATATACCTTAGTGATGGCTCTCCTCTTAGCATATTTGATCCTAGTAGAGTATTGATCAAGTTCCTTGATGGGAGCACGAAGAGGATAAATATACCATTCCACATTCTAGGTTTAATAGGGAATATACTATTAATAGCTATGGTTAATGATTTAAATGTGAAGGATATTTTCTCTAACGAAGTGGTCATTCTCAAGAATGGTCCAACGTGCTATGACGTTCACTTAATGTGTTCATGTTGCCTCTTCATTTCAACTTAATGCATGCAATATTTAATGTAATAGTTATTCTATATTTGTAGTGGAGTGATCTATATGATTTGGAGCTTCATAATCATTTTCTTCATAAATCAAGTTAACCATAGAAAAGATAATTTGATATCATGAAATATTGGACTATATAAGTGAGAAGGGCATAAGGTCCTTGAAAAAATAATCTTATTAACAAATTGAATTATTGTACCTTTGAATTTGATTTTCGCGACCAATGCATATATGGAAAACAAAATAGTGTTCAATTTTATTCTAGTTTTTACAAATATTTGGGTTGTTGGAATTAATTCATTTTGATATATTTTTTCAATTTCTAAGGCTTTGCATTACATCTAGAAGGAAATGGGTGTCTTTTTTTTTGGTAGGCTAAGTAGGTGGACCACCCAATAGGAATTTGAACAGGTGGCCTATCCTAAGGAGTGCCTTAACAATACACTCACCTACTGGGGAAAGTGGCCTATTCCAAGGAGTACTTTAACAGTACACCCATTCACCCTCAATCCAAAGCCTAATGGGCATTATTTGTTTGTAATGCTAGGTGGAGCCACCCACAAGGGATTTGAACATGTGATCATATGACCTATGAAAAGGAGTTCCTTAATAGTGTACCCATTCACCACTAATCGAAATTTTGTTTTAAGGCTAGGTGGGACCACCTGCATGGGATTTGAACTGACGACCCTATGACCTATGGAAAGGAGTGCCTTAATAGTGCACCCATTCACCATTAGTCCAAAGTGCCACGAATTTCTTAAAATTAAATATTAGGTTTTTAGTTTAAATAACTTAAAGGCCTTTTCGAGAATCAAAATAATAGGAAGATCAAGGTCTTGAAGTCAAAGTTCCATACATTTTTTAAGAAGAATGTCATTTTTTTTCAATGGAAAAATTCCAAGGCATTCATTAATATTGAACATCTTAAATATTAACTTAATCCTTTGAATCAACCTTTTAGAACCTTAGGAAAATAACACTATAGACTAAATATGTAGGCAATCTCTCAAATGTAATAGAAAATTTGAGAATAATATAAATTTTATGATGAATATGGTGAAAATATAGATAAATAGTCAAGGTTATTTGAATAACACTTTAACTCTTCTTAAGATTGAAAAATATCTAAGAAATTGAATTGAACACCTAAGAAAATGTATTTTATCAAAACTATGAATGCCACTCAAATGACTTAATCAAAGAGGAAGGTCATATTTAATACAAACTATATTATTCCTCTTTTCTCCAATCCAAGTTAATACTAGAGTGCTCCAAGCATGCTTCAAGTTTTCTCTAAGTGTGCAAGAGTGTGAGAGAATGAGAGAATGAATGAGAGCTCCAAAAATAAACTGATAAAAGATTGTGAACTAATCCTCAAAAGCCTTTTTATCATTGAGGCTTTCGTTTTCTTCATTTTTCCTTCAATTTCCCTCTCATGAAAATATGTGTCTCTTCACCTTCCTTTTCTCCTATTTTCCTTTATTTCATAAATAAAATGCTAATTAATTACACTTTTCCTTTGCCAATTATTTTTACCAAATTCCATAGCTATTAAGTAATCACGGATGAACCCATCACTGTGTTTTTTCCCAACATTCAACTTGGAATACATGCCCCATGACCTTCGTCTTATTTTTATTTACGTGGAAAACTAAGAAGGGGTTGTTACAAGGATTAATATTCAATACTTACCAATGAGTATCATCTAAGAGTGTAATCCCTTGGTTGATTACAAAATATTCCAGATAGTTTGAATTCAAGCTTTTACTTTATTTTGTACAATATTCAACACTTCACCAAAAACAATTGTTTTGAGAAAATTTCTACACATAATTTTTTTAAATAGAACTTGACTATACAAAAATACTGGAGTTGACAAAAATGATTGCCATATGTTTTTTCTAATGTGCCCCTATTTAAACTTTTGTTTTGTTAAATAATGCCTAGTATCCTCTAGGGAAAATTTCAAGGGCTAATATTCACAAGTTTATGCTTTTTCCAAAAAAAATATTATCCAATTTCTATTTTTTTTCTAAAAATTATTCGCCCATATTTTATAGTATGAAATTATTTTACCTTAATAATTGCTAAAATTTTATATAAAGACTCTATAAAATTATTATAAATTTTAATATTTTTACAAAAATATTGCTAAACATTTTATAAATTGCATATTAAAGGCTAGTGAGATTCACCAAGGTTTCTAACTTTAAGATAAATTTCCATCCTTAAAATTGTCGATGGTATCCTCCAATAATTATTCAAAAAATAGTTGTAATTGTGTAATATTCATTTTTTTGGTATCACCTATGACAAGGTTAGGATGGACTTTCAGAGTTGGGAGCATATGGGTCACAGGGACAGGTTGGTGTCATCAGCGGGCCCAGGGGATTTTTGGAGGAGTTTTTATAAGGACTGGTAGCATTCGCTTGATATATTCCATCATCTGCACATTTTTCCTTTCATTCCAGTGCATTCTGACAACTTTGAAAAAAATGAGTTATTTTTGGGCTTAACTCAATTAATTATGTTGAAGGTGGCATTTTGGGAGGAATACATAGAGAACACCTTAGTGTAATAGCTCGTTGGAATAGGGACGAGGATAATTACATGATGGGATGGTTGGACATGAGTTTTAGTGATATGAGGAGACATGGTAACCGATTTACTCGTTCATGCATTAAAAAGGATTATTTTAATTGGAAAATAAGAGGGAAAAGTACTCCATGATTAAAATAATAATAAAATAATGATTCGGATTTATGCAGGAAAACAACTGAATACACATATAACCATAAATACAAATATGCAATGGAAATAAAAATTCATTTCATTAATATCAAAGAACTAAAATTTGTTTACAGACATAATGGAAATAAACTAGCTAGGGAGTTGGTAGTTTATCTCTGAGAAGAGATGTGGTGGCTACAGGCCTCTTAACGGTGTTTCAATGAGGCTCAAGGGCCTATTTATTATTGAGAAACAATGGAAAACCTTAAACATCCAAAAACCTAACCCTAGGAGATGAAGCGCCAAAACTATGGGCCCCATTTGGGTAAATCGGTACATAAACTTCCTAGGGACGTAACTTTGGCATACGATCTTTGTTTGACGTGGTCCATACCTCGTTAGATAGATCTATATGAAAAATACAACTTTTGATATGATCAGCATTAGAGGAAATTCCATGTTGCTCCCGGTTTTCCCAAAAAACGTCGTTTAGGACCTCAAAATGGCTCCGGAAGTTCAGGACTTGAAAAATTGCTAAAAGTAGTAAACCATGCTACAATTAAGGAAATTGAAAAACTGAAAGGAAAAATGGTGGGGCCCCAAGTGGAATAGGTGGGTGGCCACCAATATCCACATCGACCATTCCTCCCCCCTTAGGAAACAATGGTCCCCATTGTGTTGAGTTCCTCGATGAGATGAGGGAAATTCTTTTGAACTTGGTCCTTGGTGAACCACTTGCCTTGGTGTAGGAGTTGGCCAGCTTTGAAAAAATGATACAGTTGGATTTCCTGCTGGAAAGTGTTCTTGATTTGCATGTCCATGATACAATCCATGGTGGCTTGTTCCATGCAGTCTGGGTTTAACTCTATTGGTGTGAGTTGTTCTCCAATGTCGGAGGTGTCTAGTAGAGGTGGGAAGTAGGGCTGAAGGCAGTCCACATTGAATACTAGGTGTAGAAAAAGGAATGGTGGAATACTGAGATCGAAGGCATTGGTCCCTACAATGTTGGTGATTGTGTATGGCCCATATCGGAGCGGGTGAAACTTACGGTGGGGTCTAATGAGGTGCTCCTTATTCAAATGTAGCCACACTTTGTTTTCCACCTGGAATTTGTGTGGCACTCGATGTTGATCATGTCATTGCTTGTACTTAGCATTGGCTCTGTCCAATATTTCATGAACCTGTTGGCAGATGTGATGAATGGGCTCAATGAAGCTATTTTCTTTGGCAACTTCAGACTGGACATGAGCTGAATCAACTTCAGTATCCGCAAATGGCATGGCTACATCGATGGGACATAATGGATAGAATCCCAAGCCCCACCTGAAATGGGTTGTGGCCGGTTAAGCTATGGAGAGGCTGATTATAACCGTGTTTTACATAGGGAAGGATCTAATCCCATGTGCGTGGATGCTTTGAAGTGTACATGCACAGAATGCGTATCATCATCCTGTTGACGACCTCTGTCTGGCCATTATTTTGGGGATGTAAAGATGTGGACTTAGTGAGCTTGGTGTTTAGCATATACCAGATGCTAGACCAAAATGTGGTGAGGAACCTGCTGTCCTGATCTGAGATGATATACTATGAGATCCCAAAGTGAACCCACACTCATTCAAAGAAGAGTTTAGGGGTGGCTTCTGCTGTGATATTCTTCTTGCAGGCTGCCATAATGGCCATCTTCAAGAATATATCGATGACCACGAAACGAATTCGTTTCCATGCTTAGTAGAAGGAAGGAATAACATGTAATACATGGAGATGGATGCCCAAGGTTGACTAGGGGTAGGTAGCAGAGTATAGAGGCCTTTCTTCTTGATGGTCAGTTTAGCAATGGCGCAAACAGTGTAAGATATGATGTACTTCCTAACATCCTATCGAAGGTTTGACCAATAGAAATAATTTTGTAATATTGTCATTGTTTTCTCCACCCCGAAATGCTCAACGAACTGACTATATTGCGCTTCCCAAATCATCTTGGCACACTAGCGTGAAGGAACCCAAAGGTGTCCCAAAGTAACAATAACAACATGAGGTCGAGACTCATACACAACATGTCGCTTCCATAAGTATGGTTGGCCTAATAATACATAAAAAACTTCGAGAGGAGAAATTTCACATAATACCTTTGTGAAGGGCTTGATATTGTAGGGAAGGGAGCTCTGTTGGTTGACGTGGAGATCCCGTCCTTGGTGAAGCCACCCGATGGTATATGGATCTTGGTGTGCTGTGGTCGGCAAGCCCAATTGCTTCACGACCTCTACTGAAATGAGGTTCTTTTGTCTCCCACTTTCGATAATTAATTGTAGTGGGGAACCCTTTACCCACACCTGGGAGTGGAAGAGATGCTCATCCTCCTATGGATCTTTTGGTTTCTCCCTCTAGATATTAGCAGTGGAAAAAATGGCATTGGGATCCGCATCAATAATATGCTTCCCTTTGTCATTAAGCTTGTCGGGTTATGATTTAGATTTGGAGCATGCATCTGATTCAGAAGCCCTCATCTCGGTCACCAGTGACTGCTTGGCATGAAACTCACTTGTGTTGTGAGTGGAGATCTTATGGAACTCACACCACTTTCCCGTGTCCTTCTTAGGCTTCATGATGTTTTTATTTTCTTGCGGCTTTGGCAGGTTGTCTTGGGATGCCATGCCTTGTATTTGTCCTTTGTTCTACAATTTGGGGGCACCTTTCCCTTGTTTTTGATTCACAGATCCAATGTCTCGCTTCCTCTATTTGAATTCCTGCTCAATCTTGGAAGCATACCGGTATGCCGTACCAAGCGAGGAGATGTCGAGGAACTCAATTTCCTCTTGAATGTATCTGTGTAGACAAATACAGTACTTCAACACAAAATTTTTCTCTAAATATTTGATACCCAACTTTGTGTGGAAGGTTTGGAACAGATTCATCAGCTCATGCACATCTTGATCCCTTTCTTGTTGTAGCGTAGTCCATTGTATGTGCTTGTCCTCATAGCTCCCCGTGGGATAATATTTTTCCTTGATGGTGTCCTAGGTGACATATTAGTGTGTCCTAGAGGTGAAAATTTGGAACTTGTGTACCCTCAAAGAGTTTCTTGTATGTGTGGCCAAATTCTGGATCACTCTTGTAGAGAAGCAACCAATCAAAAGTCTCGTGCCCACAAGAGTTGAGAACGGTGGTTAGCGCCACAATTGGTGGTAGAATAAGGCAACCTGCAGCATTATTGGCGCTACCCTTCTTGTACTTGATGTTCAAATGGAACTATTGCAGATATGTGGAACACTTCTGATGGAAATCATTCTTTAACCTCCCTTGTGTATGTATGAACTGCAGGGGTCGGTATTCTGTGTGGATGATCGTTTCCTTCTCCAAAATTTGATGCTTCCATTGTCGACAAGTCTGCACAATGGAATACATTTATTTGTCATAAGTGGGATACTTGCGGACTGTTTCAGACAATGTCTCACTCTGATATGCCACTAGATGCCTCTGTTGAGTAAGAACTACCACAATAGCATAGTTAGAGGCATCTATCTCAATCCCAAATGGTTGTTGCAAGTCTGGTAATGTGAGCACTGGGGCATAGTAGAGGTGATGATTCAATTCTACAAATGCCTTCTGTTGAGATTCTGGCCAAAATAATTTTTCTTTCGCTCCTCCCTTGGTGACTTGACTCAAGGGCCAAGTGATATGAGAGAATCCCAACACGAACCTATGCTAGAAATTAGCAAGACCTAGAAAGCTGTGAAGCTCTGTTAGAGTAGTTGGGGATGGCCAATCCCGAATGAATTGGATCTTGGTTGGATCCACATGCACCCCCCGTTCATCAATAATGTATCCCAGATACTAAACCTGGGTCGTGCCAAAAATGCACTTCTCTAAATTGGCACACAACTTGTGTTGTCGTAATGTTTGGAGGACCTGTCGGATGTGGTGAAGGTGCTCTTCCCAAGTTTGGCTGAAGATCAGGATGTCATTCGATTACACTACTACAAATGAGTTGGTGAATGGCCATAAGATGTCTTCGATCAGCCTCATGAAGGTTGCGGGAGCATTTGTCAACCCAAAAGGCATGACCAACCATTCGAAAAGGCCCTCTTTAGCTTTGAAGGCAGTCTCCCACACATTAGAGGGTTCAATTGGTACCCGGTGAGACCCGGACTTCAAGTTGATATTGCTAAAATTGTTGAAAATGCAACAAGATGATGGAGCTTAGTGAAATGAAGTCGCCTTCACTAAGTGGGCCCGTAGGCTATTTTTGGCGCAAAGTCTATTTTTAGACATATGGATCATGGTCCATGAGTTGCAGGATGCTATTTATGGATGATTGGTCGAGTTGGTAAAAATAGATGGACCTCTATTTTTAGACATTGGGCGGTTTCTATTTTTAGACCGCCGGGCTAAAAATAGAACAGTCAAATATTATTAACCCTTAATAATATTTAGACTATAAACATTATCTTATCCTCTTGGAGCACTTCAGTTTGATGCTTGGATGTGGCACATGCAGCTGACATAAGGAAATACGCTTTTCCTAAGGGTTAGTTGAGCTATTGCATGGTTGACTTCAGTTAGAACTCATGTGGCAGAGTTTGGTGGAGTTGATGAGACAGTTGGTGGAGTTGTGTTCGGTTTAACTTAGTTGAACTAGTTGTATTTAGTCTAACTGAAGAATACACTAGTGATGAGTGGTGTGAATTAATTATTAATTAATTCACTAATTATTAACTCATAAATCAACTAAAGAACACATCAGTTAACTGCAATGCATGGATAGTTCAGTGGAGACCAGTGTTAGAGGTGGGTGAAAGGGTGAGTGTGACTATCAGTTGTGACTATACCTGTGCATGAGATTTGCACACACATTGATGGAGATTGCCAATGAGGATTGTGCAGTACAAGCTAGGGGATTCAAACTTGGATCTCATTCATTCTCATCTTGGATTGCGCAATAGAGGCAGGCAGACTTGTGGAGGAGATTTGAACCTGTGACTTGTTCAAATCTGAGCTAGTTTTGTGTGTAACTTTTGGAGATAGTACTGAGTACTTGTGAGGAGTATTGTACTATGATTGTTACATGTTCTCTATCATTATAATATATAGATAGTTGGGGGTTTTCAGCTATCAGCTTTCCCCATTACATACTGTGTTGATATGTGTACTTGATTATGTTTTAATGTGCGCATGCGATTGTTTCTATTTCCGCATATTGATGATCAATTGTAGAAGAGGTTATGTATTATGCATGAAGCTTCAATAGTGTGTAATCAGGATAATCTCGGTGAATAATTCAGCAAATTATTCAAATTTCTACATGGTATCATAGCGAAATTGATCATCGGATCTATTACAGTGATTACAATTTATTTCGGTAGACAGAGTCTGTAAGCGGGCCAGGTAGCCTCTGGATCCATCCTTTCTCTGAAAGGTGATATATCCAGTAAATGCCCCTAAAGTCGATCTCTGTGCTAGAAATATTTTGTTCTCATAGATCAGAAGCAGTTGAGTTTTGAGCTGGTGGAATTCGAATTTGCAGCGGAATTTGGAATTCGAATTTGCAGCAGTTTTCTTGGTGCCGAAGTTGAAATGTCTTTCAATGGATTGCGACTGGAATATGCCCTTGATGGCAGTGCGAATTATGTTGCATGGAAGGACAGAATGGAGGCAGTATTAGATGATAACGGGCTGAAGGAGTTCATAGAAGCTGAGGTTCCAAAGCCTACTGATGTTGCTCAAGTTGAGGCTTGGCAAAAGAAGATGGCAAAATGTCGAAGGATTCTGTTGGAGGGCGTGAAGGATCACATTGTATCCAGCATGCATGGAAAAGCTTCTCCATACTTGATGTGGAAAGCATTGACAACTTTATTCCAAAGCAAGAGCGACTAGAGGAAGTTGGCGCTCAAGGATAAACTCAGATACATAAAGATGGAGAAAGGCAACAGTATGCCCAAGTACCTCACGAAGTTCATCCAATGCAGGGATGAGCTGGGAAGTGTGGGGGTGACTGTCGATGATGAGGAATTGGTGAGCTTGCCTCTCCTTGGTCTTCCGAAGAGTTGGCATGCCTATCAGGATTCTGTCAATGGTCGGGAGAAATTGCCAGGATGGGAGTGACTTTGGTCGGATCTTGTGCAAGAGGAGATAAGGCGGAATACCAGGGATGGATCTTCATCAAAGGCATCTGATGAAGAAAATTGCGCTTTGGCTGCCAAAGCAAAGAAAGGGAAGAGCAAGAAAGCTTCTCATTCCGGTGCGAAAGGCAAGAAGCAGGACATGTCTAAGGTGAAGTGTTTTCACTGTCACCAGCACGGACATTATGCCACAAATGTCATGAGAAGAAGAAAAATAAGGTTGTTTGATTCACAATGAAAGGCCTTAGCCTCGCAAATTTCTGAGCCGGGATTTTTCACTGATTTCATGCTTGGTCTCAAGTATGACGGGATCAGTGTGGTTTCTTGACAGTGGTGCGTCTTTTCACATGACAGGAGATCGAGATTTGTTTACTGATCTGGATGAGAAAGATCTTGGAGTGCACATCGAGATGGGCGATGATGGTAGATATAGTGCAACCAGTATCGGTACCATTTCCTTTGAGAGGGAGTCTGGTAAACCCTTCGTATTGAAGGAAGTGATGCATGTTCCAGGATTGAAGAAGAATCTTATCTCTGTGGCGATGTTAGAAGACAAGGGGTACGATGTTGTCTTCAGCGAAGGAAAGGCTTTCCTGCGCAGTAAGACAACTGGAGAAACCCGGAAGATAGGGTTCGAGTCAAGAACCTTTATCGCCAGGCAGATGGTCACAGCAATGTACACATGACAGTGAGTTTGGATGATGGTTAGCCGTGGGCACCGGAGATTGGGGCCACCTCACCATGGAGCTGAAGATAACAAGAAGAGATTTCTACCGGTTTCCCAGGCACTCTGCACATTCGCATCACAAAGGTGTAATTTTGGGAAAATTTGTAGGAAAGCCACCTTCTAGAAGGATAGTCGCGCCACGACGATCCTTGAGAGAGTTCACACAGACGTGTGTGGTCCTTTCTATGTAGCTTCGACAACAAAGCACAAGTACTATGTGATCTTTGTTGATGATTTCTCTCGGAAGTGCTGGATCTTCTTCATGCAGAAGAAGAGCGAGACATACTCAAAGTTCTGTGAGTTCAAGGTGCTGGTTGAGAAGGAATCGAGGAAGCATGTGAAGGCTCTTAGGAGCGACAATGGTGGTGAATTCATCTCTGGCGAATTCAAAGACTTTTGCAGCGCAGAAGGGATTCGAAGAGAGCTCATAGCACCTCATAACCCACAGCAGAATGGGGTTGTTGAGTGGAAGAACAGAACGATCGTGGGTGCAGCACGGGCGATGTTGCATGATCAGGGCCTACCCCTTCACTTGTTGGTGGAGGCATGCAATACTGCAGTATATGTGCAGAACCGTTGTCCTCACAAGATACTTGGCATGAGTACACCGGAGGAGGCGTTTTCTGGCAAGAGGCATGATATTTCCCATTTGAGGATTTTTGGTTCACCTGTCTACATGCATGTGACGGTGATGCCAGAAGAAGTCGATCCGACTCATATCCGGAGGAGCTGTGGTACATCATTCTGATACACCCCACAACTATCGTGTGTATTTACCAGACAGTTGGAAGACTATTGTGCGACAGGATATCAAATTCCATGAGGAGAAAGCCATGAAGTGTTCGCTTGAGAGGGAGCCACACTTGCATGCAGATGAGGAGCTATTAGTTCCTAAGGATGAGTCACTAGATGTGGATCAGCCACAAGAGGAGGTTCATGGAGTGGAAGAAATCACACATGCGCCGCCAACCACTCAACAGGCGCAAGCCGCACTACGTGCTTCTCCAGCTGGGACTGCCCAAGATGGAGAAGGGTCAGAGTGGACCACCCACAAGACAACGCGGGCATAAAGAGATAGTCATCAACCTATTGATCGATACATGGCTCTTTGTGAGCAAATGTGTCGTGACAGAGCCATCCTCTTTCGGTGAAGCTGTGGGAGTGACCGCATGGGTAGATGCCATGGTGGGAAGAGTATGATTCGATTGTCAAAACAATGGCATGGGAGATTGTTCCACGAAGGCTTAGAGGGGAAATCAAGGTAGTTCGAGATATTCATCTAAAGTGAAGTAGTTATCACTGGAGTGCTGTGAGTAAAGCACACAAGATTTGCTGCCCAGGCTTCTCGCGCATAGAGGGGGATCGTGGAGCTAGGGAGAGATTTTGCACTGGCTGTAGTTGCAGCCTTCCATACGGACGATCCTAGCTCTCTTAGCGCAGATGGGGTGGCACATCCATCAGATGGATGTGAAGACTACGTTCCTCAACAGAGTCATTGAGGAGGAGGTGTACATAGAGCAGCCCAAAGGTTTCGAGATCTTCAGCAGTGAGTCGCATGTGTGCAGACTCAAGAGAGCACTGTATGGGTTGAAACAAGCACCTCGTGCTTGGTACACACGGATAGACAGTTATTTCACCGGACTTGGATTCTCCAAGAGTGAGGCGGATCCTAACCTGTACCAGATTGTGGTGGAGGGGAAGTTGCTGATCATTGTACTATATGTAGATGATCTGATTTTGACGGGTGATGAGTTGTTGATACTTTCATGCAAGGAGGATCTTGCAAGAGAGTTTGAGATGAAGGACTTGGGCCTCCTTCATTATTTCCTGGGATTGGAAATCTGGCAGCGCAGTGATGGACTATTTGTTTCTCAGGGTAAGTATGCCCGGGAAATATTGGAGAAGTTCAACATGCATGGCTGCAAGCCTGTTGATACTCCTCTTCCTGGAGGTTGGAGGAAGGAGGATGCTACTTCAGCGGAGGTAGTGGATGCCACTGTTTATCGATAATTGGTGGGGTCGCTTATGTATCTAGTCAATACACGACCCAATATATGCTATGCTATTAACCAGCTTTCACAAGCTATGGTTAAGCAAACCAAGCTCTTCTGGAAGGCAGTATGAGCAATACATGTGTTGTCGCCCAGAGGCACATCGGAGGAGTCAGGCATGACAGAGGGTTGAGAAGCTTTGCGGCTTCACTGGCGCATTGGGTAGAGTCAAATTGTGACGTAAAAGAGCATGAATGAGGGATATTTAGTATCGGGTCGACAAACATTTTGGAGACAGCAAACAGGAAGCAAGAGATCCATGGCACTCGTCACAGATCCCGAGTATATGGTACAAGTCAGCTTCGTATGTTACATGGATGAGGAAGATCCTCGTCGGATTGTTCGGGTCGCACTTGGAGCCTAATGTGATTTATTGTGATAACCAGAGTTGCATTAAACTCTCAGCTAATCCAGTATTTCATGATAGATCCAAACACATCAACATCAGGTACCATCATATCAGAGATTGTGTGCAGCGGAGAATCATGTTACTTTCATACACTCCCACGGAGGATCAGGACGCTGATATCTTGACGAAGGCGCTCACCAGGAGGAAATTCGAATACCACAGAGGTAGGATAGGGGTTGCAGATAATCCATATCTTGTTGAGAGGGAGTGTTGAAAATGAAACAAGATGATGGAGCTTAGTGAAAAGAAGTCACCTTCATTAAGTGGGCCCGCAGGCTATTTTTGGCGCAAAGTCTATTTTTAGACTATGTCTATTTTTAGACATACGGATCATTGTCTATGAGTTGCAGGATGCTATTTATGGATGATTGATCGAGTTGGTAAAAATAGATGGACCTATATTTTTAGACATTGGGCGGTTTCTATTTTTAGACTATCGAGCTAAAAATAGAACAGTTAAATATTATTAACCCTTAATAATATTTAGAATATAAACATTATCTTATCCTCTTGGAGCACTTTAGTTTATTGCTTGGATGTGTGCTTGAAATTGATGTATTAAAGTATACCTTTTCCTACTTGAGAGTTGAGCTATTGCATGGTTGACTTCGGTATTATACCATGGTGGAAAGAGTTTGGTGATGATGAGACAAGCAGAATTGCACTTGGTTTAACTTAGTTGAACTAGTTGTATTTAGTCTAACTGATAAATACACTAGTGATGAGTGGTGTGAATTAATTATTAATTAATTCACTAATTATTAACTCATAAATCAACTAAAGAACACATCAGTTAACTGAAATGCATGGACAGTTCAGTGGAGACCAGTGTTAGAGGTGGGTGAAAGGGTGAGTGTGACTATCAATTGTGACTATACCTGTGCATGATATTTACACACACATTGATGGAGATTGCCAATGAGGATTGCGCAGTACAAGCTAGGGGATTCGAACTTGGATCTCATTCATTCTCGTCTTGGATTGCACAGTAGAGGCAGCCAAACTTGTGGAGGAGATTTGAACCTATGACTTGTTCAAATGTGAGCTAGTTTTGTGTGTAACTTTTGGGGATAGTACTGAGTACTTGTGAGGAGTATTGTACTATGATTGTTACATGTTATCTATCATTATAATATACAGATAGTTTGGGTGATTTGTGTACGTCTTTCCTCATTATATGCTCGGTATGTTGATATGTGTACTTTGGTCATTTTTTTAATGCTATGTGACCAAGCTATTTCCGCATATTGATGATCAATTGTAGAAGAGGTTATGTATTATGCATGAAGCTTAAATAGTGTGTAATCAAGATAATCTTGGTGAATAATTCAAAAAATTATTCAAATTTCTACAAAAATATTTCTCCTCTTTGAGTTGGTCCAGAAGGTCATCAATCTGTGGGATCAGGTACCTATTTTAGACAATGATCTTTTTCAATGCGCGATAGTCAATACAGAGTCTCCAATTCCCATCCTCCTTGTGCACCAACATGACCGGGCTCCCACAAGGTGATGAACTCAACCAAATGTGACCTTTATAAAAAATCTCCTAAATCTAACTCTTGATTCCATTGTTCTCCATAATCGAGCGTTGATAGATTGGTCCATTGGTAGCTGCGCACCTAGGGTCATATCAATGGGGTGCTTGATCCGACATTACAGAGGCACCCCTATGGGTGAGGTGAAGATGTCCCCGTACTCCTCCACGACCTTGTTCATTTGTTTTTGTCGAGCGGAGGAGCCCTGTCTAGAGGTCATGGCCACAATCTTCTTCTTTCCCTGGGGCAAATCATCAAGAAAACAAATTTCCTTGTTTTGGAAATTAGCTTGCTGCATTTTTTTGTAGTAAGAAAAGAGATAGTGGCAGGATGTGGTACCTTTGGTATCCTGTACAACTTATTGCCCAAAGTAACAATAACAACACGAGGTTAGGACTTATACACAAAATGTCACTTCCACAACTATGGTTGGCCTAATAATACATCACAAACATCCAGAGGAGAAGTGTGACATAATACCTCATCCATGAAGGGCTTGATGCTGTAGGGAAGGCGGCACTGCTGGCTGATGCGGAGATCTCGTCCTTGGTAAAGCCACTCGATGGTCTACAGATGTGGGTGTGCTATGGTCGAAAAGCCCAACCGCTTCATGACCTCTACTGAAATGAGGTTCTTTTGGCTCCAACTGCTGAAAATGAACTGTAGCAGGGAACCCTTTACCCACATTTGGGAGTGGAAGAGATGCTCATACTCCTCTATATCTTTCGGTTCCTCCTTCTGGATCTTCACAGTGGAAACGACGGTGTTGGGCTTCGCATCAATAATCTGCTTCCCTTTGTCATTACCATTTTGGGTTCTGATTTAGAGTCAGAGCATGCATCTGATTTAGAAGCCCTCATCTCAGCCACCGGTGACTGCTTGTCCCAACACTCATTTGTGTTGTGAGTGGAGCTCTTATGGAACTCACACCACTTTCCCGTGTCCTTCTTTGATTCCATGATGTTGTTATTTTCTTATGGCTTTGGTAGGTTGTCTTGGGCTGCCATGCCTTGGCTTTGTCCTTTGTTCTGTGGTTTGGGGGCATCTTTCCCTTGATTTTGATTTGTATATCCAAAGTCTCGCTTCTTCTGTTTGAATTTATGCTCAATATTGGCAGCATACCGGTATGCCATACAAAGCAAGGAGATGTCAAGAAAATTCATTTCCTCCTAAATGTATCTGTGTAGAAAACTACGTTACTTTAGTACCAAATTTTTTTTCTGTATCTTTGATACCCAATTTTGTGCGCAAGGTATGGAATAGGTTCGTCAACTCATGCACATCTTGATCCCTTTGCTACCACAACGTAGTCCATTGTATGTACTTGTCCTCATATCTCCCCACAAGATAATATTGTTCCTTGATGACATCTCAGAAATAATTACAAGTGGGTATGACTGAGAATAGAGAGGGTTCCCCCTCATCATGAAACAAGAAATATAATTATAATAGATTCAACCATCTACCTACAACGACTGTATATATTTGGCCTTCAAATACGGGAATGTAAAATTTTACTTCTACCTTAAAATAAGTTGTTTCTCCAAAGTGGTTGCTGGATGTAGATGCACCGCCGGTGGGCAGTGGTTGAAGGATCTGGGAAAAGTTATCCATCATTGTGTTACTTTGTTTTTTGAGTGCCTCCTTGAGCAATATTTTGATAGGATCTCTTGCTCCCTCATCTTTCTTTTTTTCCCCCATGGGCGACTGTCAGGGTTTGCGAGGATGATCTTGTAAAGGTTCAACCAGATCGAGCCCTAACTCCTTATAACTCGACCTCGTTGGGGACATGCAAAGAAAGATCGAGAAAGAGCATACCACTCTGATACCACTAATCCATATTTATGCAAGAACACAAAAAATACACATATAACCATAAATACAAAGATGCAATGGAAATAATACTTCAATTCATTAATGTCAAAGAATTGAAATTTGTTTATAGACAGAATGGAAATAAAATGGCTAGGGCGCTGGTAGCTTATCTTTGAGAAGAGATGTTGTGGCTATATGCCTATAAAATGTGTTACAATGAGGCTCAATGGCCTATTTATTATTGAGAAACAATGGAAAACCTTAAACATCCAAAAACTTGACCCTAGGAGATGAAGCGCCAAAACTATGGGCCCTGTTTGGGTAAATTGGTACATCAACTTCTTGGGGACGTAACTTTGGCATACGATCTACATACCTTGTTAGAAAGATCTATCTGAGGAATACAACTTCGAATGTAAGAAACATAAAGGATTTTCCATGTTTCTCTCTATTTTCCAAAAACTGGTCGTTTAGGGCCTCAAAATAGCTCCAGAAGTTCAGGACCCGAAAGACTGCTAAAAATAGTAAACTGTGCTACAATTAAGGAAACTGAAAAACTGAAAGGAACAATGGTGGGGCCCCAAGTGGAATAGGAGGGTGACCACCCTTATCCACCGGATCAAATAAGGCTCTAAAAGGATCAAGGATATATATAAAATTAGAGTAGGAGGCCATTGAGGGATATCTTGGATTTTATATCTTTCTTGTATGTGAGGTTGAGAACCCGATTCTCTACTTCATTGGTAGCCCTAGGACAGAAACCCTTGTGTGTGTTGTCGAGTTTTGGACAAAAATACATCTCTCTTTGATAATACTTCATTTAGGAGTTTCACAGAGCTTCAGGGATATTGAAGTGAGGATCATTCAGATATTCAAACGGTGCTTCATTGTCCTTTAGTGGATTCAGTGGTAGCTATTGCGGAGTGAGAGTGCAGTAGTTCAATTTTTGGAGGCCATCGCAGTGCAACAGATCAGTGAGGCTAGTTTTATTTCAGTTATATTAGCTATTTATCATTCTAGCATGTAATCCCAGTTATATTATAATACAGTTGAGTTATTTCCTGCATTATGGTGTTATGGATTTACATGTACTTGTATGTTTTATCTTACATGGAAATATTCTGTTAAATACATGATAATTTAATGGATAAATTTCGGTTGAGTTAATTTTCCAGCAAAATTTATAAAATACTCCGAAAGGGATATTACAGTGGTATCAGAGCTTCAATCTTGGATCAGCTTGCGGGTTTTCAGTTTTCAGTTGCAGCTATTATGGTTCAGGATTATTATGAGAAAAAATTGTGTTGGTCATTCTATACAAGATTTATTATGAAAACCATAGATGGATTCGAAAAATGAAAAATTTGGCCAAAATTCTAGAGCTGAGGGCCAACATAGCAGTGCAAAAGATTATCTTGGAGGCCAACTTTCATCTAAGCTATTTTGGTTAGAAGGGCCTACACAGTCATTGGAAGAGGCTCATTTGTGGGAGCCACATTGGTGGGATTTTAGAGCTGGGGTGTTGGTAGATTGATAGGATATCCATTGGAGGAGGTTGGGTGGGATTTTGGAGTGCAATGATTGACAGTAGCAGTTGCAGTGTCAGAAAGTGAAATTGGAAGAAGGCCAAACTACAAAGGGTCAGATTTTGAAGGTTGGAATTAGAGGAAACCCTTTTTGGGTTTTTTTGGGTTTTGGGCAAGGATTACCTTCCCAAATTCCTATAATTTTTTGAGCAATTTTTAGTGGGTAATTCAGAGGCCGAAGTTAGGTAGCATTGTAGTCTTGGAGTAGCAACACAATTTCTAGAGGAGCTTGCTATTGAAGCAGTTGGATTTGCTTTCACTCATCACCTGGTGCTTGTAGCTTGCCTTGTGGAAGTCCAGGTGTATTTTCTCCAATTGTACCACAACATTATCATATAACAAAATTTGGCCAGTTTGTGGAGTTTGTGTCAAAAGATATTTTTATCATTGTGGTAGGAAATCCATAAAGTATAATGAGATAAGTTTGTATATCTTGCTGTTAGTATTTACCCTCTGCTTATATGTTGTGTACTGAGTTAAAAAAAATTGTTGTTGTAGTGGTCAATGAATGTCATGAGGGGTGAGTAGAATTGGCTTCTAGAGTACATTTGTATTTTCACATGCTGATGTGGTATATTTCTATCGTCATGTTCATGGCAGACTGATTTTTTCTAAACCACTATTACTTCCATATATGTTGTGGAAGATCAGAAAATGACTTTCCCATGTTGGAGAAATAGGAATCTTGTCTTTCGAAGGTAGAGCAATGTGATTGGAGTTTAAATTGGGCTTTGGAGCCTTCTATGCTTGCATTGGTACAAGCTAAATTTTGGGAACATCCAAGTGAGAGAGTCAAGCTTATAGTTGCCTCTTGTTTCATTGAGATTTTGAGGATAGTAACATCCTTTCCTCCCTATAATGATGATGTTATGAAGATAATTTTCAGACTGATAGTAGGAACTTTTCAGGATTTGAACAAATGTGCAGGCTCTACATTTGGGAGGAAGCTTAAGGTTTTAGGAGTCATGGCCATGACCTAGAATTATGAGGTCATGTTTTACCTTGAGTGTGATGGCTTGATTCTACAGATGTTCCAATGCTTCTTCATCATTAGGAGACATCATTCTAACACAATCATAGCTCACATTTAGTCCATCCTTTCATCACGTATGAGAGACCATGATGCCATTTTCGAGCTGCACACTAGGTTGTTGAGCATTTGGAGGAGAGAGCAGTTGGTCTCACCTGTTGCTAATGAGCTAGCCCAAGGGTTGGTTGAGCAGAACATTGAGCTATTGAGGAGATGGTTGACCAAGGAGGAGTTGCTCCAGTTTTGAGGATCAGGAATCAAGAACGAGTTGAGGGGGAAGGGACATTGCTTCATCAATAAAGAACCTTGGGGACCTGACACTCATGCTTGCAGGTGGCAGAGGTAGAGAAGGAGGAAATTCCTTCTGTATGTAAGGATGAGGACTGTTCTTCGGATGAGTCCATGGGGTCATATTAGGATTATTCTGGGAGCATAAGCAGTCATGTGAAGTTGATGACTGTAGGTCGTGTTTGTCTTCCAACATTTAAGGTGATCAGTTAGGGGACTCGATGAAAGATATTCATAATGATGAGTCACTTATGATTATTCAGCCTAAGCAGCATATGGTGGAGCATGGTTTAGCTGAGGAGGAGACTATGCACATCATGCATGATATTCCTTTGGGGGAGGGGCATATGGAGGCTCACAGTGAATCAGTGGAGGATATGTGGCTAACGTTGGGGTCAGACATTGAGGAGGAGCATGCAGATGTGCGAGCATCTAGAAAGGTGAAAGTAGTTGCAGATACTTATCCTCAAGAGATATTGGAGGTCGATAGGGCAGTTCTATGGGAGGCTAGTAGAAAACAGGAATATGAAACCCCTGAGAAGGAGATGGAGGAGTTGTTGGATATGGTGGAGCATCCATATTTGGGTAGACCCACTAATGAGGTGCAGTTAGATGCACATGCAGTCTACAGAGTTGCAGTACTTTCAGGGAGGAAAACTCTACAGGAGTACATCGATGGGGCTTGCAGCATATATCGCCCATTTTGGCCTTTTATAGGGAGATGGGCCTTCCTCTACAGTCAAATCTTGTCAGTAGACGAGACAGAGCATCATGAGTTGAGTATCGGTTGTTGACACCACTCCAGAGATGTTCCATATGTAGATGTCACTACATTGGATTCTTCTTTCAGGATATATTGGTAGGAGATCATGAGTTTGTACCCTGTTAATGGTATGATCTTCGTAGGGAGCATAGTGGAGCAGGGACCCTTAGACATGATAGATGCTACAACTTCCAGTTGGCAGTGATGCACAGGTCGAAAATTCTTCAGTATTCCATCCTGAATTCAGGAGTGCAGGGTTAGCATGAGATCGATTTAGGAGTTGGATTGGAGAGAGGTGATGAGTTGGTATTCTATTGTTAGAATATCATTCTTAGTCCTGGGTACATTTCGAAAGGAGCACTTGAATGAGAGAGATGTTACATGTTCCATTGGGCCATGGATTGTGGACCAAAAATCCATCAATATTTCAGTAGCACTAGATCGACATCTGCAGATCAGGATTGATCTCAGCCTAGACCAGCGGTTGGATTGGAGAGAGTGGCTGAGTTGGCCTTCGCTTCATGGGTCAATAGCTACAGCTAGAGACAGTGCGTAGTCCAACCCGTGGGACTTGGGTGATGATTGGCCATGGTGGAATTGGGATCCACGAGGATTGATTGGTGATAGGTGCGGTGAGAGATTAGTTTGGGATCCTGGAATTGAGGGGTATGTTTCGGGTGAATTGACACAAGAGCATAACAGCACCCAAGGGTTCGTATGGGATCTGAGCATTAGCTTTCAGTTACATCGGGAAAACATGATGGCCCACATATTTGGATTGCTTGAGGGAATGAAAACTTGGGGTGGAAGGTCTATAATATTCCTTTTTTTGATATCATCTATGAAAGGGTTAGGATGGACTTCCAAAGTTGGGAGCAGATAGGTCACACGTATAGGTTGGTGTCATCAGTGGTCCCAGGGGCTTTGAGGAGTTTTGAGGAGTTTCAATGAGGAATGGTGGTATTCACTTGATATATTCCATCATCCACACAGTTTTCCTTTCATTCCAGTGCATTCCAACAACTTTCGGAAAAATGAGTTATTTTTGGGCTTAACTCAATTAATTACTCTCAAGGTGGCATTCCGTGAGGAATACATGATAGAAAACCTTAGTGTAATACCTTGTTGGAACCAGGACAAAGATTCCAACATGATGGGATGGTTGGACATGAGTTATAGTGACCTGAGGAGACATGGTAGCTGATTTACTCTTTCCTACATTAAAAGGGAATATTTTAATTGGAAAATAAGAGGGAAACATGATCCATGATTCAAATAATAATAAAATAATCCTCTATAAGGATCTAGGAGATTTATAAAAGAAGAGGAGGAGGCCATTGAGGGATATCTTGGATTTTATATCTTTCTTGTATGTGAGGTTGAGAACCATGTTCTCTACTTCATTGGTAGCCCCATGATGGAAACCCTTGGGAGTGTTGTCGAGTGTTGGATGGAAACCCAACTCTCTTTGAGGAGAATTATTTCAGGAGTTTCACAGAGCTTCATGGATATTGGAGTGACGATCATTCATATCTTCAAACGGTGCTTCATTGTCTTTCAATGGATTTAGTGGCAACTATTTCCAGAGGGAGAGTGCAACAGTTCATTTTTTGGAGGCCAACACAGTGCAACAAATCCTTGAGGCTAGTTTTATTTTAGTTATCTCAACTATTTCTCATTCCATCATGTAGCCCAAGTTATATTATAATAGAGGTAAGTTATTTTTCTGTGAAACCAACTCCAAAAAATAGAAGAAAATAGAGAACAACGCCTTAGAAATAAGCCACTTCGAGGGGGAAACCTCCTTTACATTAAATAAATGAAAAATTCTTGGATGATTCAAATGATAAACCTCCTTTCTATATATAGGATTTCATGGGGTCACAATATAATCCTAGCCGACCTAACAATAATCATGTAAGGGCACAACAATAACAATAGTGGGGTTTTATGGGGCACAATAATAACAATATTGGGACTACAGGGGACATCAATAACAATAAGGGGGCTACACTAACAACAATAAGGGACTACACTAGTAATATAGGGACCTAACATATTTCTTGCATTATGGCGTTATGAATTTGCATGTACTTGTATCTTTTATTTTACATGAATATATTCTTTTAAATACATGATAATTTAATGGAATAAATTTTGGTTGAGTTAATTTTCAGGCAAAATTTATAAAATACTCCAAAAGTAATATTACAAATTGTCCATTATTTTGTAAGTGATACCCATTTCGATATACTTATCCTAGGATGGAGAACTTAAAAAAAGAGTCTTATTTAACTTATAAAATATGCTTTTGACCTTTCAATGGTCCACTCATGTATTGAAGCTTGTCAACATTATTGCTTTCCTTCAGTAATATTTCCTTAATATTTCCTTGTAGGTCTATAAAGGAAGAATAATTTCCTTTTTAAATCCACAAGTTGGTTCCCCAAAGGTGGTCTTAACACTAGCGGAGAGGGAGTCTTGTTGGAAGATGTGCAAAATGCTTAACAGGTGTCTCAACTTTGAGGAGGCATGACAATCGACAACTAATGGAATTGGGATTTCTCAATGCTGGTCTAGTCAATGTAAATGCATGGCTATGATGTTGAGGTGGCCAAGTTACATGAAGCATAAGAAAATAGGTGAGGAGTTTTTTTTTTAAATTTAGTAGATCCTTTCTATTTTATATTAATAAATCAAAATACACGTCATAGAAATTTACAGCTTTAGGCCTCAACTTTCCAATAGGAAACCATGTCTGTTGGTCGTCTTAAGGAGTTATAGGCCATCCAAAACATAAACATATTTAATATATGTCTTACTTTATTTAAGTAACTAATATCGATCGTTCCTTGCATAAACATATAGAAAAAGTAAATTCTATCCACTATCATAACAAAAAACAGAAATAACAAAAATCATCCATTAGATGACTCTATAGGAGGCAGATCTTTCACACTAGAGCCAGACATGTCAACTTGGTGCATAATTTGCAGATGATTCTCAAATCTCCCCAATCAGACACATTGGTGATGCCGGCGTAAGTTAATTTTCTGTATGGCCCCGCTGATGTCTACTAGGTTTGAGGCTACTTTTGGGTCTCCCCCAAACTCTTGGACAGAAATAATTTCCTTCACCAAAAGGAATTTCAGTATCTAGTAGGTGCATATTGAGTGATGAAATAAGGATAAGCTGCTCCGAGTATTACCAAGGTTCGTGATCATAGGATTCAGTTCTTCCTCAACCATGTTAGCCTCCTCCTCTTCCTTGGCCCTTGCATCATGCTCCCACCCGTGAATCAAAGACTTAATGTAGCATGGTGTACCATCCGAATATGTTTCGAATAGGTTTCATCGCCTATTTGCCAGATTTTCTGCCTCGTTTGTCTGGGGCATATTTTGGAACTTTGGCTTTCCCTTTTTCCTTTGCATCCTTCTTTATCGACTGGCATTTCACCATTCTTTTCATATTCGGGTCTTCCAACAAGTTTCTTTGCTTGTAGGAATTGCTTGTAAGACCTAAAAACATACACATCATGACGAGACTAAAGCATCTCGAGAAATAAACACAATGATAGAGTAACAGGGCCTAGTTACCCTCATCGGCATACAATGACTACAACTTTGGAAGATTCTGAGGACTCAAATTAAAAACAGACAACCACACCTGAGCAAAACATCAAGAAACAATAGAAAACCTCTCCCTATACAAGAGTTACAAACCAATATCCTCATTCCCATACTATCCTAGACCCAGATAATCCCGCCATATTTACTGACAATAATACCCTTAATCTGAGAATTAGTTAAATTAAGAAAAGTGACAAAACATCTGACATGACTGACCCACTGACCACCCGAACCTATGTTGCTACCCTTTATAGTGCTACCACCACCCACATTAACATCCTTAGAGGCCATATAACCTATTTTCCAACACTGTTGATTAGATTACAAATAGGAGGCATACAGATAAGGGGAAAAAACAGAATGCCCAAATTGGGTAGAATGCAAAACGTAATAATAGCATGCAAGGTCCATACAACAACCTGTCAGGTCCTTACAAATCCATGAAATACCATAGTAGAGTCTACAAAGCAAATAACACCATATTGAATCTATGTACAATTCTAAACAAACAAAAGCAACTATTCATATGTGGGTGCTATGTCTTGTTTCTCATTTTTTGGATGCAAAGTTTGGGACTTTATTTCAGTTTGTTTCTAGGCCTTTGATAACGAGTTTAGAGGTGAAATTTTTCTTTTTTCTTGCTTTGAACTATGTCAACGGTTGTTTGTTTTTCTTACAATAGATTAATCTCTACGTGGGTTTTAGTTCAGGCAATTAGGGTGTGTCTGCTCCAGGCGTTTCCTTTGGATGCATATGTATTACGTTTTTGTATTTATTTGGATCTGTGAAGTTGAGTTTATATATGGAAGTTCCTGGTTTATTCTTTCTTTTAATTTGTATTTAACCTTACTAGTGTTGCCAAGTAATTTGAGCATTTGTTTTGCCTTTGCCCTCCATCTAAGTGTTGAGTTTTCTCTTGTCTTATGTTTGCATAACTCTTGCTTATTATTATGGTCTTGGGGAATTGATTGTGTTATGTCTTTGCGTTGTGGATAATTTAGTAATTTGTTGGGATTTGGTCCTTGGATGTGACAATCAAGTGATGACCTACTGATATTTAGTTCAGGAATTAAAGGACCTATTTATTGTTCTTCTTCTTGCTTTGTTGGTAGATGGTCTCTTAGCGGTTTCCATTTTTTTCCCTTTTCAAAGTAATCATGCCTCCTTGCCAGGGAATGATGAGTAGAAGGGGTGATATAGGTAATGCTGGGTATAAAAATATTTTTCTTTTTTCTTGTTATTCAATTGGGAATTTTTTTTATGCGGTTCCCTTAAAGGTGAAGAATAAACTATGTTTTTAGAGTCTAAAGGGACTGGTGAATGTATGCATCACTCATATTTATATTTTGTTGTAGAAGATATGAATAGGGTTCCCGATCCTGGTATATTCATGAAGAGTAGGCTTCATTTCTTGATATCCATGGTGCTTCACTAACAAATGGATACCTTGATGCGTTTAATTTTTAAGGATAATAATTTTGAGAGATAAAATGTGCTTTCTTCACTTTAAGATATCAAACGTATGTTGAAGAACCAAAGGTTTTAATTAGATAATGTGGATTCTCGATTGGCCAAGGTAGAAACATTTATGGTATCAGATTCAACTTTACATGACCTCACTGATATGCCTAGTCATCTCACAGACCCATTGGTTGACAATGTCCAGGATTTAGCTATAATATCCTCTGATTAGGACTAGCATGGGTTGCTATTATGCTTTTTGCTTCTATTTTGGTAATCCTTCTCCAAGCATGGTCTCATCATGGTGGTATCCACTTGTTTTGGATCTTATGCTCAGTGTGAAAGCTAATGGTGCATGTTTTTGGATTACCTATCGATGGAGAAATTTGGTTCATCTATTTATTAGTTTATGGCTTATTCAACGTTGTTCCTTTTTAGGCAATTATGGCTCTGGTGGATTCGAGATGACGTTGTGGTCTCACTGGAATTTCTATAGCAATGAGATGCACAATAACTTCAATAATATGTATGTTCATAGATTCATATATGGTGATGTAATGTGGGTGGTTTCTGATGGCCATAATTGGCGGGTTCACTCATATCATTCCTATATTTTTTCCTTGACATTCTGGGTATTAATGTCAATCTCTTTGTTTCCCTAGAGAGGTATCTAAAGATGTTAGCGACGATCTGATTATGGTGCTAATGGTTGGGAGAGCTTTGAATAAGTGTTTCTATGAGAAGTAATTCCTATTTTTTTACTCTTGAAGCTTTGAAGACACTTTTGGATACTTGTGCATTTCTGTTTCATTCGTTTGTGGCATCTAGTTTGTGGGTAAATATGGAGTTTATGTCATTTTGGAAATGGTTATGGTTCTGGTCAGATTTCTATTATCTTCTTGAGTTTATATTAGATGGATATAAGTTGTCCTTTTATATCCTTCCATCTTAAGGAGTTACTTTATTTCTCTATCTCCATATTTTTTGATGTCTAGAATGCCAGGATATTTGAGAATCTGAAACTGATAGCTATGCAATTTTTCTATATTAATGAATTTCAAGTGTTGCAGTTTATAAAAATAAAAAAATCCACAAGTTGGTAAAACCATTTATAATCTAGGTGGATGTTGGTGGCCACCCACCTATTCCACTTAGACCTCTAGTCAATTTCATCAGTTTGCTTGATTATAGCAACATTTACTATTTTTAGCAGTTTTTCGAGTCCTAAACTTCCAAATAAATTTTGACCCCCTAAATGACATTTTTTTAGGTCTGCAATTATGGGCATGCTACAAATATTATATTAATCAGAGATAGTTTTCTAACAAGGTATCGTACATGCCAAATGGAGATCATATGACCAAGTTACAACCCAAGGAGTTTAGTTGCCAAACAAACCACAACAGGGCCCACAAACACTTTGTGTTCCATATCCCAGGGTTAGGATTTTTGTTGTTTAGGGTTTCTCTTTGTTGTTCAATAATAAAAAGTCCCTTGAGCCTCATTGTAACAAATTTCAAAGGCATGTAGCTTCCACATCTCTTCTCAGAGATAGGCTACCATCATTCAAGCTATTTTATTTTCATTCGGTATGTAAGCATATTTTAGTTATTTGATATTTAATGAAATGAAGATTTATTTTTGTTGCATATATGTGTTTATGTTTATATATGAATTTTTTTGCACTCTTTCATAAGTATGGCTCAGTGGTATGAGAGTTTTATGTTCTTTCTCTGTTTTTCTTTACATGTCCTCAACGAGGTTGGGGTATAAGGATTTAGGGATTGAACTGGTTTAACCTTTTCAAGACCAACCTCACAAACCCCGAATAACTGCCACAATGGATGAAAAGAAAGATGAGGGAGTAGGAGATCCTTTCAAAATATTGCTCGAAGAAGCCCTCGAGTGACAGAGAAACACGATGATGGATAAAGTTTCGCAGATCTTTTGCAGGATGATCAGAGGCAACGCATATTCATCTGATAGCCACTTTGGAGGCACCACTCCCTTCAAGGTACACGTCAAATTTGAAATTACTATAGTTGAAGGCCAGATAGATGAAGACGCCATAGATAGATGGTTAAATATGTTGGAAGGATATTTTTTAGTTCATGATTTTTCCAATAGGGAAAATATTACTTTTGCACTCCTCAAAGCCACCCCCAATGTCAAGGACTGGTGGGAAAACAACTTTGAACAGAGGGCGGGAGAGAAAACTCACTATTTTCAGCCATGGCCACTTGGAATTATTTCCAAGATTCCATCAAGGAACAATATTACCTCGTGGGGAGCTATGAGGACAAGTACATTAAATGGAATATGTTGTGACAATAAAGGGATCAAGATGTGCATGAGATAATGAATATTTTCCATACCCTAAGCGAAAATTTGGGTATCAAATATTTTGAGAAACATCTGGTGCTGAAGTACTGCAATGGTTTGCAAAAATATGTTTAAGAGGAAATGGAGTTCCTAGAATTCTCCTCGCTTGGTGCAACATATTGATATGCTTCCAAGATTGAGTAGAAATTTAAACAGAATAAGCAAGCTTTGGATTTGTGAATTCAAAGTAAGGGAAAGGTGCCCCAAAACCGTAGAACAAAGGAAAAATCCAAGGTGGGGTGACCCAAGACAACCCGCTGAAGCCACAAGAAAAGAACAAAAACACGAAGGCAATAAGAGCCCCACTCACAACATAAGTGAGTGTCAAGCCAAGAAATCACTGATGGCCACGGTGAAGGCTTCTGAGTCAGGTGCATGTTCCGACTATGAGTCAGAACCTGACAAGGGGAATGTAAAAGGGAAGAAAATTATTGATGTGGAACCCAACACCATAGTGGCCACTATTAAGATCTAGAAGGTTGATCCCAAAGATCTAGAGGAGGGTGAGCATCTCTTCCACTCATAGATTTGGGTGAAGGGTTCTTTGCTTTAGTTCATTGTCAAGAGCGAGAGCCAAAATAACCTCATTTCAATAGAGGTCATGGAGTGGTTAGGCATACAAACTACACCACACTTGTTTTCATACACCATCGAATGGATTCACTAAGGATGATATCTTTGTGTCAGCCAACAATGTCACCTTACCTACAACATCAAGCCCTTCAAGGATGAGGTACTATGTGATGTTTCTCTTCTTGAATTTTGTGATGTATTATTAGGCCAACCATACTTGTAGAAGCGTCATGTTATGTATGAGTCTATGCCTCACAATGTTATTATTAATTTGAGAAATAAGTTATATAGATTACCAGATATATCACCACCTACTTCCATCTCTTTTATCTCTACTAACCAATGCAGTAACATCATTTCCCAGTCCAAGAAATTTTTTTTCCTTATGATTTTCCCTGAGAGAAAGAAGAAGATTGTGACCACCTCCACAGCTTCCAGATAAAGCTCCTTCGCGTGATAGTAGAAAATGGAAAAGGTCATGGAGGAGTATAGGGACATCTTCACCTCACTCACAAGGGTACCCCGACACAATCAGGTAAATTACTCCATCGACATGACCCCATGCACATTTATTACCAATGGACCGACCTATTGATGCTTTGTTTTAGAGAACAATGAAATCAAGAGGCGAATTCAGGATTTGTTGCAGAAAGGGCACATCAGGCCAAGTTCATCACTAAGCGGGATCCTGATCATGTTGGTATAGAAGAAGGACAAAACCAATATGCTATGTATTGATTATCGAGCTTTGAATAAGATAATTGTCTAGATTAGGTATCCAATCCCATGGGAAAATATTACTTTTTCACTCCTGAAAGCCACCCCCAGTGTCAAGGACTGGTGGGAAACCAACTTTGAACAGAGGGCGGGAGAGAAAACTCACTATTTTCAGCCATGGCCACTTGGAATTCTTTCCAAGATTCCATCAAGGAACAATATTACCTCGTGGGGAGCTATGAGGACAAGTACATTAAATGGACTATGTTGCGACAATAAAGGGATCAAGATGTGCATGAGTTAATGAATATTTTCCATACCCTAAGAAAAAATTTGGGTATCAAATATTTTGAGAAACATCTGGTGCTGAAGTACTGCAGTGGTTTGCAAAAAATTGTTTAAGAGGAAATGGAGTTCCTAGAATTCTCCTCGCTTGGTGCAACATATCGATATGCTTCCAAGATTGAGCAGAAATTTAAACAGAATAAGTGAGCTTTGGATTTGTGAATTCAAAGCAAGGGAAAGGTGCCCCAAAACTGTAGAACAAAGGAAAAATCCAAGGCGGGATGACCCAAGACAACCCGCTGAAGCCACAATAAAAGAACAACAACACGAAGGCAATAAGAGCCCCACTCACAACACAAGTGAGTGTCAAGCCAAGAAATCACTGATGGCCACGGTGAAGGCTTCTGAGTCAGGTGCACGTTCCAACTATGAGTCAGAACCTGACAAGGGGAATTTAAAAGGGAAGAAAATTATTGATGTGGAACCCAACACCATAGTGGCCACTATTAAGATCTAGAAGGTTGATCCCAAAGATCTAGAGGAGGGTGAGCATCTCTTCCACTCATAGATTTGGGTGAAGGGTTCTTTGCTGTAGTTCATTGTCAAGAGCGAGAGCCAAAATAACCTCATTTCAACAGAGGTCATGGAGTGGTTAGGCATACAAACTACACCACACCTGTTGTCATACACCATCGAATGGATTCACTAAGGATGATATCTTTGTGTCAGCCAACAGTGTCGCCTTACCTAAAACATCAAGCCCTTCACGGATGAGGTACTGTGTGATGTTTCTCCTCTTGAATTTTGTGATGTATTATTAGGCCAACCATACTTGTAGAAGCGTCATGTTATGTATGAGTCTATGCCTCACACTGTTATTACTAATTTGAGAAATAAGTTATATAGATTACTAGATATATCACCACCTACTTCCATCTCTTTTATCTCTACTAACTAATGCAGTAAGATCATTTCCCAGTCCAAGAAATTTTTTTTCCTTATGATTTTCCCTGAGGGAAAGAAGAAGATTGTGACCACCTCCACAACTTCCAGATAAAGCTCCTTCGCGTGATAGTAGAAAATGGAAAAGGTCATGGAGGAGTATAGGGACATCTTCACCTCACTCACAAGGGTACTCCAACACAATCAGGTAAATTACTCCATCGACATGACCCCATGCACATTTCTTCCCAATGGACTGACCTATTGATGCTTTGTTTTAGAGAACAATGAAATCAAGAGGTGAATTCAGGATTTTTTGCAGAAAGGGCACATCAAGCCAAGTTCATCACTAAGTGGGATCCTGATCATGTTGGTATAGAAGAAGGACAAAACCAATATGCTATGTATTGATTATCGAGCTCTGAATAAGATCATTGTCTAGATTAGGTATCCAATCCCATGGATTCATGAAATTTTGGACCAAATCGAGGATGCCAAATATTTTAGTGAGAATGAATTGAAGTTCAATTATCACCAGGTACTGATTGAACCCTTTGATATGTGCAATACTTCCCTCAAATCTAAGGAGGGCCTTTTCGTATGGCTAGTCATGCCTTTCGAGTTAACGAATTCCCCCACAACCTTCGTGTAGATGATGGATGGAATATTGTGACCCTTCACCAACTTTTTCGTGGTAGTATAACTAGACGATATCTTGATCTTTATTCAGAGTTGGGAAGAGCACATACACCATATTCGACAGGTCCTCCTAACCCTGCGATAACACAAATTGTGTGCCAATTTGGAGAAATGAACTTTTGGTATGACCCAAGTTCAATATCTAGGGTACATCATTGATGTGTGGAACGTGCATGTGGACCAAACAAAGATAAAATTTATTCAGGATTGGCCAACCCCAGCCACTCTAACAGAGCTCCGTAGCTTTCTAGGTCTTGCCAATTTCTATTGTAGGTTCATGTTGGGATTCTCTCATATCACTTGGCCTTTGATTCAAGTCACCAAGGGTGGACAAAAGAAAATTTATTTTGGTCTGAATCCCAACAAAAGGTGTTTTTTGATTTGAAGCATCACCTCTTCTCTAAACTTGTGCTCACATTACCTAACCTACAACAACCATTTGAAATTGAGACAAATGCCTCTGACTATGCCATTATTGCAGTCCTTATCCAGCAGGAGCATTCGATGGAATGTCATAGTGAGAGGCTTTCAAAGATAGTCCAGAAGTATACCACATATGACAAGGAGATGTATTCCATTGTCCAGGTCTGCCGAAAATGGAAGCATTACATTCTAGGGAGGAAAATAGATGTCCTCACACGCAATCGACCCTTGCAATTCATACAAAAATAAGGAAAGTTGCAGAATGATCAACATCAGAAATGGTCCACATATATACAATAATTCAATTTTAACATTAAGTATAAGACATAAAACACCAATAATGTTGCAAATTACCTTAACCGCCCACTAGTTATGGCGTTGACCATTGTGCTCGATTCTTATGGACATGAGACTGTAGGATGACCACATCTTTACGAGAGTGATCTAGAATTTGACACCACATACCATATGCTCCTAGAAGGTAATCAAGTTCTAGACTTTCACCTCTAGGACATACTATTATGCCATTTGGGACACCTCTATGTTCCTTCAGGCAAGCATGCCAAGATGATATGGGAGGTGCACTACAGTCAAGTCACTGGAAATTTTAGGGTAGAGAAGACAATGGCACTGGTACAGACATTAGGGGAATTTTGAGGTCTAAAATGGGCCTCCTAAGAAAAATGTACAACCAAAATAAACTTTATAAGAACCGGTAGGATTCAAGATGATGATGTCAACCATGGGGGATGATTCACCATTTTTGGAATAAAAAATTTAAAAGAATAAAAAAGAATAAAATTATAAAACTAATTTTTCAACTCGTATTTTCAACTTATCTCCCTAATTTTTTACTCTAATTTCGAGTGGGAGTACTTTTGATGGATCCTCCTACACGAAAAAGGAGAAATACATGAAAAAACGTGATTGCAATCACGCTTTTCATGTATTATCATTTTTTTTTGTAGCAGGGTCCATCGAATCAATGCAACATGGGGACTCCTTGGATGGGAAATTAAACTATGCATCCAACGAGTGTTTCTGCTCGAAATTTTAGTTATAATTTAGGGAGATAAGTTCAAAATACGAGTTGAAAAAATAGTTTTATTATTTTATTCTTTTTTCCCTCTAAAATTTGATGATCTAATCTAACATTATTTTATTATTTCCACTATTATTTTATAATTTCCTTAAGAAGCCCATTTTAGACCTCAAAAATCCCCTAATGAGTATTTTTATTGGCCAAACCTTTGACACGATGTTGGGAAGTACATTAGATCCTACATTGCCTGCACTATTTCCAAACCCTACAATCAAGAAGTAATGTCTGTATACTCCTCTACCTGCTCCTGTTCGGCCTTAGGAATCGATATCCATGGATTACATGTCAGTAATTCCTTCTACCAAGCATGGAAATATATTTTTTTCTTGGTCATCGAAAAATTATCTAAGATGGCCATTCTAGCAGCTTGCAAGAAGAGTATCACAACATAATCCATTGTCAAACTCTTCTTTAAATGATTATGGGTACACTTTGGGATCCCACGGTCCATTGTCTATGATTGGGACAATCAATTCCTGATTGCATTCTAGTTAAGCCTCTAGTTCTTGTTAGATACCAAGCACACTAAGTCCATGAACTTCCACCCCCAAAATTATAGCCAAACAAAGGTCGTCAACAAAATGACCGTGCACATCCTGTGCATGTACAACTCGAAGCACCCATGCACATGGGATGAGAGTCTCCCCTATATCCAACACAGCTACAACATATATCTCAACAACTCAACTGGCCATAATCCCTTTTAGGTGGGTTTTTGATTCCAGCCACTATGTCCCATTGATATTGTCATACCATTTGCATCTACTCAGGCAGATTCAGCTCATGTCCAGTTTGAAATTAACAGGGTTGAAAATTTATTTGAGAAACTTCAACACATCTGCCAACAGGTCCATGACATATTGGACAAAGCAAATGTTAAGTACAAACAATGTCATGATCAACATTAGGTGCCACAAAATTTCCAGGTGGGCGACAGAGTTTGGTTACATTTGTCGAAGGAGTGCCTCACTAGGTCCCACCACAAGCTTCTCACACCATGATATGGGCCTTACACCATCAATAAGGCTATAGGGGAAAATTCTTTCAAGCTTAGTATTCCACCATTCCTTGGCCTACACCCAATATTCAATATGGACTGACTGCGGCCATACTTTCCCCCATTGTTGGACATATCTGACATTGCTGAGAAACTAACACCAATAGAGCTCAACCCAAGTTGTACCGAATAAGCAACAACTGATTGGATCATGGACACATAGATCAAGAACAATCACCAACAAAGGATCCATGTTTAACGAGTTGTCAAAGAAGGCCAACTCTTTCACTAGGGCAAGTGGCTCACTAAGGACCATGTTCAACAAAAAATTCCTCACCTCATGGAGGCTCTATATTCAATGGGGAACATTGCTTCTTAATGGGGGAGGAATGTTCTAGGAGGATATTGGTGGCCACCTGCCTATTCCACTTATAACTCCACTCATTTTCATCAGTTTCCTTGATTATAACAGCGTTTACTATTTTAAACAGTTTTTCAAGTCCGAAATTTCCGGAGCTGTATTGACCCCATAAACTATGTTTTTTTGAGTGAAAAAACCTACTGCAAATCTTGTAGTACTTAGAGATACCTTTCTAATGAGGTACCATAAGCTCTAAACTAAGATCATATGACCAAGTTACGACTGCACAAACTCTTGTTGTTCCATCTCCTAGGATTATGTTTTTTGTTGTTTACGGTTTCCCTTTTTTGTTCAATAATAAAAATGCCCTTGAGCGTCATTCTAACATAGTTTATAGGTATGTATCCAACACATATATTCTCATAGATAAGCTTCCATTGTCCAAACTAGTTTATTTCCATTCTTTATGTAAGAATTTTTTAGTTCTTTGATATTAATGAAATGAAAATTTATTTCTACTGCATCTATGTGTTTATGTCTATATCTGCATTCTGTTGCGTTCGTACATAAGTCTGTATCAATTTCTCCCATGTATTATTAAACTTATTCATAAAATGGTCAATGCTTCTTTTAAATACATTACAAGTATTCTGAGCTTGTTGGAGTGAATTCCTCTATGTCAATATTTCATTTTTCTCCATGATCATTGTAGTCATTAAGTCTAAGGGATTTTAATTTGTCCCAAAATTTAGAATTAATTTTTCTAATAATTTTATTTTATAATTAGGTTTTATTTCCCAATTCCTCAAGTGCCTATTTTTCTAATTCATCTCTCACTGATATGAAGGAATTCCATATCTTAGTAATTTCAACTATGATATGTTCCTAGATAATATGTTTTTCTCCAATCAAATAATATTTACCAACCCATTTTCCTTATATATTTTCTAATTTTCCTTGCAATTTAATTTTGGTCTTATGATATTCAATTATAATTCCATTTTTTTTCATTATTTTCTCTTTAAAAATATCTAACTTATCATTTTTAATAGTGATTATTCTCTTCAAATTCTTGACCTCAATCTCTTGAGGCTCAAATCTAACAATATTTTAGCTAAATATTCAGATGGGTCTATTGGTATTGAAGATTGAGAATATGAAGATCTTTGGAAAATATGTTCAACTTTATCCTTCCTTAGAACCTTAATCTATTGCTCATATAATTCAACATGAATAATCATTTGGAGAATGTGTTGTTAGAATTGAGCTTTTTGTTTTTATATTACTTGCAATTTAGGAGTTTGAATATGGCTAATATTTGGTATTTTCAAATTTTTATTTAATTTTAGGATTTGATTTTGTTTGATTTTGACCAAATATTGTAGTGACTTCACATCTTTAGGTTTAGAACCTGTTAGGATCCTATATTTCATAGGATCTCAAGGTGACTGAGTTTATTCTTTCGGTCAAATTTACTTTGTAAAATGATTTCCAAATCTGCAAAAAATTTTCAAAATAAATAAAAAAGGAGATAACATAAAAAATAAAAAGAGGGTATATGTTATAAATAAAAAATATAAGATGTGAACCCCATCAAAAAGAGGAAAAAACAACAATTTCTAAAAGTGTTGCACATTCAAATGCCACTACTCTTAAGTTTAGCTTATTTCTGAAAATAAATTGTGTGCAACTTGTTTAAAAATGCCCCAAAAGTTCAATAAAATTCAATCATACAGTTTAATCATCTTGAATTAGGTTTAAATTGCTTGTCAATAGGTAGTGAAAAATAATTTGTCAAACTGTTTAATCTTGATAGATTAATGAGTTAGGTAGAAAATAAAATTGGTTCAATAGTTTAATTTGAACCAAGGAAGGTGTTGTAACATCATTTGTTTTGATAAGTTAGCATAAGTAGTTGACGCCCTAAACAAAGAAGGAAAAATAAAATGTTAGGTGTTAGATGCTCTAAACAAATGAGGTAAAACAAAACATTAGGGAAGCAAGAAAGAAAAATAAAAGATTCATTCTATTTTAAAGGTTTTGATTGGATGCTAGTCTAAATGCACCTATGGAAAATTTATTTGTATGGTTTCAATTTTGATTATTAATTTCTATCCTAAATTTTTAAAACATAGCATATTTTCCCCCTACTTTCATTTCATTCATTTCCCTTTTTTATTTGCTTCCCCACTCATATATTTTCACACATTTCATTATAATCCCGTACATCCAAAATCTTTTTTCCCATAGGCCAAAACCCAAAATAATTTACATTTCCATCTCCTACAAACCTTTTAGAAGTACAATATACAAAGAAGTGGGACCCATTCCCTGCCACGCTCCCTTTTTCATTTCATTTTCCATTGAAAATCATCAAACTTACCCTTTTTCTGCCTTTCTTCTTTAACCTTTCTACCCTTACCTTTTTATTGCTTTTCAATTACCCTGCTTCCTTATTCCCCGATTGCGATTAAAGTGGGCCATCCCTCCATGTCACTGACTTACCTCACCCTCATCAAATTTCAAATATTATACATGTTTCACATCGCAACTAAAACTTCAACATTTCAATCGCCGATTTGCGATAATGCATTGCATATATTTTAACTTACTTTTAAAAGTGCCCACAACTTATTTTTTTAAACTTGCCATGCGGCAGGTTGGCCCTACCTCAGCAATGTCGCCTCCCCCACTTTTAAAACATTTGAAATACTTCTATATATTATGAAAACATCTTAAAAAATTACCTTACCACATAAAACTCTGCCGATTGCAGTGGGCTCCATTTATCCTTGACACATCATCCTCCACTAAGCGCAAATTGCACTTCGCAGTTTTAAATGTTTACCTTATTTTTCCAAGTGCTACATTCTTTGATGTGCGATGTGGGTAGGTCCCTCTCCTCGCACTTCACAAATTTTAGATGTTAACCCCACAAATTATAAATAAAATTTAAAATTTGTGATGTGCGCCTGCGATCCGGTCCCACTTTTCCCCTACCACGTCACTTACCTCCTTCCCCGCGCTTCACACTTCGTTGTTTTGAGTGTTTACATCCTCCTCGCTTATAAAAAAACTTAAAAACTTCAATCTGTGCTTCGGTCTGGTCTCACCATCCCTCCATATCACATCCCACTTCGCATCACATCTTCATAAACTTAAACTCTAAATGTTGCAAAGTGCACGGATGCGATGCAACTTCAAAATCAAAATTTAAAATATTTCAAGTTCGATATATTGATTTTTCATGTTGTTTTGTTTACAAAAGGGTTTTAACACATGAAAATCATTTCGGGCAACAAAACAACAAAAGGGTCGAGTTGAGTAGTAAAAGGCGTTCAACACTCCCTTCATGCAATAGTTCATTTGCCAGCACAACATTTAGTCTGCTAGCATATCAGTAAAAGGTGATCCACATCCTAACTGCCCCACTACATCAGCACTTGCTCTGCACAACGCATTCCACCGAGACTATAATTTTGTAATAAGTTAGAGTTTTTAGTTCAAGTTTAATCCTAAAAATACTGTGTCTGTTAGAGACTGTTTTGTTGTAATTTTTTGTATAAATACTCCAGTTTTGGAAGTATCAAGGGTCGATTTATTCAGATAATAATCATTACTATCTTTTGGAGTGTTGTAAGCTTTTCCAAAACACTGGAGCATCAATAATAATCATACCATTCACAGGATTCTCGTGGCTTAAATATTGGTAATGTTTTTAGTATTGTTTCATTGTCCTCTTCCATTGTAAACATCTGAATTCTAATTGTAAAGTAGAAAGCATGATGAATAGGATTTAGTTTTGAGTACCTTATTCTGGCTGCCTTTACGATCAATATGTTTTCCACTGAAAGCCAAAATAAATAATTCTTAATTTCTCTTTAGTTGTGCTGAATCTATTCATATTTCTGTCATAAATCGATTTATAAATCCAAAAAATCTAGTAAATATTCCTAGCTTGCCCTGTGCTTACTCCGTGAAATATTGATGCAACCATCCAATTATATTTTGACTCCATTTCCCAATAGATATTAATAAATTGAATACAATCAATCTTCTAAAATTCAAAACAAACCCAAAACCCAAGTACTATCATAATTAGCTTAAAACTTATTTAAACAAAGCTATATCTTGTAGAGGGAGCCCTCTCTGAATCTAGGAAGCCTATGTGACTAGTTCTCACAATATCTAGCAAATTACAGAACGCTAACATAGTGGCGACCATACTGGGGAAGAATTGAAATCATCATAATTCCTTTCGAATTCAATCTCTGGTTAAATAATCAATGTATTAATATCCCATAGAGATTGCTATCTTTTAGTTTTTTGTAATAAAGTTTGAGTTACATTTTATAGCGTGTGTCTTGATTTTCCTTTTAAATGGCTTCCAAGAGACCTTATACAAGATCTCACCCCGATCCTAAACCTCCTGAAATAGTGGATGATCCTCAAAATATTGGAAGAATAACTAAAGATACTTTAGAGAAATCAGCTAAACAGATAAATTCATTAGAAATCCTGGGAAGTAATAATCCTCTTCCAAGAACACAATCCCTTCTTGTTAAGCTTGAGACCTTATAAGATATTGAATTTGACTTAAAGTTTGAGAAAAGCCTCTTTAGAAGCAAATCACTAAATATGGCAGATACAATAATCCTTGACCAATCGATTCTACATACAGATTCACCTAAAAGTTTTCCTTCTCTAAAAACTCGCCAAAAAATTATCCACGATTTTAAGATCCTCAAAGATTTGGTATTAGGCTTCACTTCAGAAGTTACAGATGCCTATCTCCAAAAATCAATAAAATTTTCTGCATTAAATATTACAACTTCATCCATTATATCACAAACAATTCAAGAAAGATCTGAGAGTCCAACCCCTTCTAAAAATTTTACTACTTATCCTCTCATAAACACGCAAAGGCCTTCATCTCCATCACTTCATCCATCCTCTCCTTCGCATATAGTTAATTATTTACCACCTCCTCCACCACCTATTAATCCACCCCCTATTAACCCTCCACCTCTAATTATGGTTGTACGTTATGCTCCCTTGGGTCTTCCTAAAAATCTAGGGGCTATGCCCCAAGAATATCAATCCAAAATACCCAATTTGATAACAACCAACACATTACTGCTCAGCATCATGTTGACATAATGAATGATATCTTTGATCGATATGAAATTGACGTTGATGATGTTATGACTAGGTTATTCATTCAAACCCTTGGAGGTGAGGTCAAGAAATGGTTTAGAGCTTTACCAGCTGCTTCCATCAATGATCTAGCGGTTCTACAATGCCAGTTTCTAGATAGATGGAAAGTTAAAAGGAACCCCCTCCAAATTCTCTCATAATATGAAAATATCAAAAGAGATAATGGAGAGAGTGTGCAGGATTATTTTTCTAGATTCAACTCTATTTATAATGATATTCCTGCTCGCATAAAACCACCTGAAGGATTAATGCTGATTGAGTTTCCAGATGGTTTTGAAACATACATAGATTATCAATTAAGAGAGAGAAATCCTGACACTTTATAGGAAATGCAGACCATAGCAGTCAGTGTAGAAGCCAATTTGTTAGCCAAAAGAGCTAGAATGAGAGTTGAGAAGAGAGTTACCATAAAATAAGAAGCATCAACCTCTAGCATTGATGCCAAGATAGATTCTTTAATGAGGGAAATGGAATGAATGATGATTGATAGAAACATCCCTAGGGAAAATCAAAACCCTCTCCAAAACCGCAACCAAAACAATAGGAGGAATCAACCACGGATTAAACAAATGGGACATGAACAAAAAATTAGACTCCCTTTTCAAGATAATTATGTTGATGGAAATGGGGAGATCATTCAAGAGGAAGAAGACAACCAAATAAATATGTTTGGTTGACAAAATAATGATACTATTTTTCTCACAGAAGAAGACCAAAAGCTATTTTCATTAGCTCAAATAGAGCTTGAATCAGATGAATCTGAAGAATATAAATAGGGATTTGAAAACTCCATTATGGAGGTGCACAAACAATATAGTCTTAGGACAAGAAAATTTTCTGACAATGCTGCTAAAAATAATACTGATCAACCTCCCAAAATTTCCTCTGATTTAGATCCTAAGAAAACAGTAGAAAAGTATTCTAAGAAATCTATTGAAAATCTTGGTAAGAAACCTTAAGAGGTTTCTACTAAAAAGACAGTTGATTTTGTGTCTGAACCAACTCAAACTAATGTTCCAACTACCAGTTAGCAAAACCTACTTAAAACTAAAGAAACTTTCAATGTCCCTGACATTCCAAATGTTGTAAAGTTTTAACCGTCATTTAATCTTGAAAACGAACTAGCTAAAGTAAAAATTCTCATCCTTTTGACGGAGCTAATGAAAAAAAAAACATAAAGAAATCATGTAATGGAAGCACTAAAGATAGGGGAAACTGTTGAAACTCTTAATATGAATGATGATCAACCTGAGTTTTTGTTTGGTCCAGAAGTAGATGGTAAGTTACAAGAAGGAACAACCCCTCCTTTCTATGTCAGATTAAACATACATGATAAAATCCTACATAATGGTATGCTGGATTCAGGGGCTTCACATAATTTAATGCTCAAAGCTGTAATGGAAAAGTTAGGACTAGGCCCTACAAAGATATACTCAATTGATTCAAGTAAAGTGAAGTGTTTAGGTCTCATTAAGGGCCTGTGTATAACTTTGTCTCAAATCCCAGCCAAAAGCCTACTTATGGACATTTTCATAGCAAACATTCCTCCTAAATATGAAATTCTTTTGTCACATTCTTTGGGAGCAAAGTTACAAGGAACCCTTCAAATAGATATGAATTTTACTACAATACCAGTATTTGGCCAGCAAAGAAGGTTGTATAGGGAAACTCTCATGAAATATATGGTAAGCATTCAAGAAAAGCCTCATAATTACCCTCTATATTATGTTCACACTGATTTGGATTCATTCATATTATTCAATGATACTGAATTTGAAACCCAATTTGGAAATTACTTGGATACACTTGAAAACACAACTCTAATTGAACATTTAACTCCTACTTTAGAACTCTTCCGGAATATGACCTTTGATGGAGCTTGTAGTAAAGAAGGCTATGGAGCAGGAATTTGGTTATCTAATCCAGCTAATAATCATTGTGAAGGGAATTCCTATAAATTCAACTTTCAGTGCACCAACAATATTGTTGACTATGAAGCTCTGATGTTAGGCCTACAGTTACTTAAGACATTGGTGCCAACAGAATAACTGTGCAGGTAGATTCCTAATTAATCATCAAACAAGTAAAAGGAGAATATGCTGCTAAACACCCTAGATTAAGATCCTACAAAAATGCAATGCTCGATTACTTACATACTTTTGTGGAGTATGATCTAGCAATAATTCCAAGAAGTCAAAATGTCATAGTTGATAGTCTTGTTTTTTTCTGCAAGCACTTGAAAAATACCTCACCCGAATAAACCACACACAATTGAAATTAAACATCGACCTGCAATAATAGATAACATGCGGTACTGGAAGGTTTTCAGGAATGAGCCCATTGGAGCAGAATTTGAGGAATGTAACATAGGTATTGAACAAAACCTGTTGGGAAACCAGCTCCAAAAAGAGAAGAAAAGAGATATCAACGCCTTAGAAATAAGCCACTTCGAGGGGGCAACCTCCAATACATTACATAAATGAACAATTCTTGGATGATACAATTTACAAAACCTCCTTTCTATATATAGGAGTCCATGGGGCCATGATGTAATCCTAGTGGGCCACAATGTAATCCTAGCCGACCTAACAATAATAATTTAAGGGCACAATAATAACAAAATGGGGGTTACAAGGGTACAATAATAACAATAAGGGGTTTACACTAACAATGATAAGGGACTATACTAGTGATATAGGGACCTAACATGCCCCTCTCCTTCAAAAAAAGTGTTGTCCTCAACGCTTGAGTAGCTCCGGGTGCTTCTGTATAAAATTCTCATCCTCCCATGTAGAATCTTCGGTGGGTAAGTTCTTCCACTTGATGAGATACTCTGAAATTGATCAATTCCGTAGCTGTCGAGTTCTTGTTTCCATGACCGCTTCAGGTTCCAATATGATTTTCCTTCCTCATCAAGTTCTGGCAATATTGTTTGAACTGGAAGATTTTCACCTATAACCTTCTTTAAGCATGAAACATGGAAAATTGGATGCACTCGTGAAGAAGCAGGAGGCTCCAATTTGTATGCCATAGTACCAATCTTTTGCAACACCTTGTAAGGACCATAGTACTTTGGCGATAATTTATTATCCTTCTTTGCTTGCTTGAGGGACATTTGTTTGTATGGTTGTATCCATAAAAATACCCAATCTCCTACATCAAAACTTCTCTCGCTGCGATGTTGATCTGCCTGTTGTTTCATTCGATTTTGTGCCAAATTCAGGTTATCCTTTAAGAGTTGGAGAACTTCTTCCTGATGCTCGATGTGATCTTCGACTGCTTGAACCTTCGAATTTTCCCTTAAAGATGATGTAATCGATGGTGGATGATATCCATAAAGTGCCATAAATGGGGTCATTTTTGTTGCGGTATGGAAGGAAGTGTTATACCACCATTCAGCGAGAGGTAACCACTTGACCCATTGTGTTTGTTTATCAGATACAAAACAACGAAGATATCCTTCCAAACATTTATTTACTATCTCAGTTTGACCATCATATTGAGGATGATAAGATGAGCTATGAGCTAATTGAGTACCCAAACAAGAAAATAACTCCGTCCAAAAATTTCCAGTAAAAATGGGATCTCTGTCGCTCACAATAACCCTTGGGCTTCCATGTATCTTTTGAATTTTGTCCATAAATGTAGTAGCAACTGTACTTGCTTTAAATGGATGAGATAATGCACAAAAGTGTGCATACTTGGTAAGTCTATCAACTACCACCATGATGAAATTCTTTCCTTTGGACTTAGGTAAACCTGTGATAAAATCCATTGAAATCTCCTCCCAACGTTGACTTGGAATGGATAAAGGTTGTAGAAGTCCCGGGGTCTTAATTGTCTCAACTTTATTCTGCTGGAAAACCAAACATTCCGTCACAAAATTTTGAATATCAGATTTAAGGCCATCCCAAAAAAATTCTTTCTTCACCCTGTGGTAAGTTTTTAAAAATCCTGAGTGTCCTCCTAAAGGAGAAGTGTGCAATTCCAGAAGAATCTATTGTTTTAGTTGGGAATTCTTACAAAGATATAAGCGATCTTTGTACCATAAGGAATCATTTTTCCAACTAAATGTATCAGATGTACTAGGATCTTGCTGCAACTTTTGAATGAGTGTCCATACATCTTTGTCCTTCTTCCATTCATCTCTTGCTTCAGTTATCCAATCTGGTTGGATAATAGAAATGGGACAAAGCAATGCTTCCACCTCTTCATTCTTTCTTGAGAGTGCATCTGCAACAACATTAAGCTTTCCTTTTTTGTAGATTATTTCAAAGTCATAACCCAACATCTTTGTGACCCATTTTTGCTGCTCTTCTGAAGATAGTCTTTGTTCCAAAAAGTGTTTAAGACTATCATGATCAAATTTTACCTTGAAGTGTCTTCCCATTAGGTAAGTTCACCATTTCTTTAGTGCATGCAGTATTGCTAACATTTCCTTCTCATAAATAGCTTTCTGTAAATACTTTCCTTTGATTGGATGACTTTCAAAAGCAATGGGTCTTCCTTCTTGTATTAAAACAACACCAATTCCATTTCCTGAGGCATCACATTCCACAATAAAGGTTTTTGTGAAGTCTGGCGTAGCTAAGACCGGTGCTAGGCACATTGCCTCTTTAAGATGTTCAAAGGCCTTAGTTGCTTCACGAGTCCATGAAAATGCATCTTTCTTCAATAATGTTGTTAGAGGTGCTGCTATTCTCCCATAATTCTTAAAAAACTTGCGATAATACCCTGTTAACCCGAGAAATCCTCGCAACTACTTTATGGTTGTGGGGACTTTCCATTCCTTAATGGCTTTAATTTTGTTAGGGTCTACCTTAACACCCTCGTGAGATACAATATGACCCAGATATTCCACCTCTTGTACTCCAAAGAAACATTTGGATGTTTTTGCATATAATTGTTTCTCTTGCAATTGTTTGAGCACCCTGTCAACATGTTGAACATGATCCTTCCAAGACCTGATGTAGATTAGTATATCATCAAAAAATACTAGCACAAATTTTCTAAGGAAGGGTTTGAAATGGAATTCATCAACCCTTGAAATGTAGAAGGTGCATTGGTAAGGCCAAAAGGCATGACCAAAAATTCATAATGACCCTCATGAGTTCGAAATGTTGTTTTGGAATATCTTCAATCTTCATTCTAATTTGATGATATCCTGAACGAAGATCCAACTTGGTAAAATAAATTGCTCCATGTAATTCATCCAATAATTCATCAATCACAGGAATGGGAAATTTATCTTTAATGGTGAGCTTATTGAGCTCCCTATAATCCGGACACATTTGCCATGATCCATCCTTCTTGTGTACCAATACTATAGGAGGAGAGAAAGAACTTTGACTAGGTTAAATTATACCTGCCTCTAACATTTCTGCAATCATACATTCAATTTCGCTCTTTTGGAAGTAAGGATATCTATAAGGCCTGATGTTTGGAGGAACACTTCCTGGAATCAAATGAATAGCATGATCATGATCATGAATAGGTGGGAGTCCTTTGGGAGTTTCAAACACCTTGGAATGATTGTCCAAGACTTGTTGGAGATCTGCAGAAAGAGATGATTTTGATGTTGGAACTTCTAGTGAGCATAATTGTGCAATTACGCCTCGTTGTTCTTTCTTTAGAAGCTTTGTCATGCCATTAGAGCTTATTATCCTTCCCGGCTTCCCTTCAATACCCCGTAATTCGACTTCCTTTCCTTCTGAAAAAATTTCAAGAAAAGTTCTTGAAAATTAAAAGCTACCGTCCCCAAAGATTGTAACCATTGTACTCCTAGTACAACATCAGCACCTCCCATAGGAATGGAAAGCATTGGAATAGTCAATACATATTCCCCCATGGTTAGCTTGATATTATGGCATTTCTCAGAGCAATTTATAGTTCCTCCATTTGCAACCATCACTTGACATTCTGGTGTTGGGTATGTTAGCGCTCAAATCTACCTTAGGCTGAAATAAGGTAAAACTCAAGGCTACATCAAACCACGCTCAGCCTCGTAGCTAGCCCTACGAGGACAGGAGAGGGCTCTCTCCAGTCAATCTCGATAAAATGAGCAATAGGGTGCGAGATGACTTATAATGAACAAGGAATACTGATTTTAGGCTAGTAAAGAGATAGGAAAGTTTGATTTTGATTTTTTGGGTTTTTGTTGGAGAAATGGGAAAAAACAATTTTTGGGTTCGGGGATAGGGCCAGATCTTTGCAGAATTCGAGTTGGGGTGAGGTAGGCAGTAATCTTGATGCTTTTGATTGGGTATATGGATGGATCAGAATGACAAGGATATAAAGAGGGCAAGGGAGAACATGGATCCTCTCCAAACAGACGAAAACATGTAAAACTAAACAAATTCAAAGGTAGAGCACTGAAACAATGGATTCAACCTCATTTACTAATTCATTTAGTTTCAGAAGCATAAGAAGGGAATGGCATACATTAAACATGAAAGAACTTACAATAAACTGAGAGAAAACACCATCAAGAACTAAAAGCCACAAGAATCCCAACAGGTGCTGAAAAACCTCTGATCTTTCCTTAGCCAAAATATGAAAAATATGTACAATAGTGTGCCAAAATCTTCCCAAGAGTCCAACCTCTCCAACCTCTGAAAATGATTAAGAAATTACATCATATAGAGCATCCTAACCCATTCCCACACCTCTAGGGGTCGAATTCCTCCTTCTAGGAGCAGTTCCAACTCATTCTAAACAAGGAGCTAGAATATAGGCATCCAAACAACTTGCCTCTAAAAGGGAGGAAACTGATTCTTACACTTGATTTTTACTTTTTTAGGAGTGAATCATCTAGAATATGTAAAAATGAGTCCAAGTTACATGCCAACCATGAAATTACATCAAGATGACTCAAAAATTACATCCACAAGCAAAACTGGTCCAACTGGCCGAAATCCTGAGCTGGAAAATGAAAAATCAGCCAAAAATCTATATGCATAGCGCCTTTCAGCCTACCTTTTGGGCACTTCCTGGAGTCCAAATTGAGCTCATGATAGCTTGTTGGAAAGCCCTGGATGTTGGCTATCCAACCCAAGTATAATTCTTCAATTTGGAGCTCATTTACCCCTCCCAAACTTCATTCTCCCAGAAGTACTTCCTGCTGGTGCAAAAGGTGGCAGAAAGGTGATTTTCATGGTGGTTTTTGCCCTTTTGATCATCTAGAACCTGATGAAATGCTTTGGCCATACTATAGCATGCATAAATTACCATGAAAAACCCAAAAATATAAAGTTTTCCTCCAGCAAGTGTCCCAATCATAAGCGAGCGCGTCGACGCACTACTCGTATGGCTGAAAAATTTGTTTTGAGACCAAAATATTTCAAAATGACAAAAATTTCTCCGAATTTTCTCAAATTCAGAGAGAAGACCCTCCATCATGTATCATGCCCAGCCAATGAAGCTTCGGCCAAAATCCGGAGTGGATCATGTGTTTCACCTCGTTTCAGTATCCTCCTGGTGCATGCAGTTTCAGTAGTGAAAACACTGTCTCTGTTGTGATGTGTCGGTCTCTGTCATGGTGTCACAATGTGTATGAAAAGTATGCTGATATGGTTATGATGAAAACAAGAGACTGGTATATGCTCCAATGTCAGATGTGTCACATATATGTCAAGGTGCTATAGGAAATATCACAATGGGAAAAGGACTGTCACAAGGAGTTTGAATGGAAAATAGCCACTCCTTGACTACATGGGGATTTGACACGTGAATAGGAATGAATGTAGTGTAGTATAGGTCAATAGAAATAGCCCTTGCAGTGTTTGACAATGTCAATGGAGGATGTGGACAAGTGAAAATGAGACTATGTCATAACATAAATGATGAGCAGTGTTAAAATGACAATGGAAATAATAATGACAGCAATGATGTAATGGCAAAGAGAGGGCATGGAAGCAGAGACACCACTGAAAATAGATGACACGGGCATATATATCAACAACATAAGCTTGGAAACCCCCACAAAGTCACTATCATTTTCCTCAAAACCCCAAGAAGTGAATTTAGAAATAAACATAGGGTTTACATTTCTCCACATTAAACATTTGTTTCTCCACTTTCAAAACACCATAATCATGTCCAAAATTCACTGAGCAAACGTAAAGAACCTACTTGCAAGCAGTTGGAGGAAATTTGGCATGAATCTGGATGAAGGAGCAAATTTTTTTGGCTCTGAGATTATACGCGTAGCGCGTCACCCAACGCGTAGCGCCAGTGTAATTTTACACTGAAAAATTTCGCTATACGGGTAGCGCGTCACCCAACGCGTAGCACGCCAGCCCAACACACAATTTGGCTTCAAAACTCATTTTTTTCACTTCCTTGATGTGTCTTGGCCTCTGCTGATGTTCAAACATGGAAAAACCAAGAAAATTTGATATTGAAGAGAAATGGCAAAATTTTTTGTGTTCTGGCCCAATGAGTAGCGCGCACTTTTATATGCGTAGCGCGCTACATAGTGCATTTTTCAGGAGGCTTTTGGAGGCTTTCCTGTTGTCCAAATTGAGCGTGTGATAGCTCGTTGGAAATATGTTGGAGTCTACTTTCCAACCCAAGTGGAATTGTTCAATTTAGAGTTCATTTACCCTGTCAAAAATCAAATCTCCCAGCACTACTTCCTGCAGGTGCATTAATTCTCCTGAGGCGACGGTATTATTGACATTTCTCCAAAACCATTATACGTGTGTAAAAAGTGAAGGAGGGTTTTCTTCCTTGGCATGTTTTGGACAAAAACCTCTCTCAAGTTTCCAAAATTCATCTTTTATTGCTCTAAAACATCATTTGAATGAAACCTATCCCGATGTGTGAAACAAGGGATTTTGTCGAAATGAAGCGAAATGAAGGGGATAAGGGGCTTCTAAATTCTTGGGGAAATTTTTGGAAGTAGGGAGGGATGTTAGGAAGTAGGGGAAAGTGGAATATCATAGATCGAGTGAGGGGAAGGGGTCCAAAAGGGCAAAACACAGGCCTAGCCTAGAAAATTGCCAAGTTGTGGCAAGAAACTAGGGTTTGTGGAAAAATAAGGATTTTGGGGGATCTCAGTGATGGGAAGTGTTTAATAAGGTATATTAAGGATAGGGGAAGGTGTGTGAACATCAGGATACAAGTTTTTTTGATGATTTGACCATCCAAGAGAAATTACCTCCAAAACCCTAGGAGAGGGAAATGGACCTTACCTAGGCACAACTGAAGCATGAACAAGTTGTAAAATGACCCAATGGAACTTGAAATGATGATGAAAACCCTCTGAATGATGGCACACTCAGCTTAATGGTGACATGGACTGACATTTGGACGACTTTGACAGGAGTAAAAGCAAACCCTAGACCTAATGCCTAGTGAGCAAATTTTGCTTGAAGGCTCACTGAAATGACAAAATTTGACCTCGACATTTTAAGATCACTTTGTAAGAGCATGTTTGATCACTGGAGGAAAGCTGCAAAGGGTGGCACTAACATTGGCTCCAATGGGGATGGTAGCTCCTTGGAGGTGCCAAGAACTACAGATCTTTGGGAGAGCAGACAGTGTCTCCATCCATTGGGCAATGGAATCAAAAACTAAAACTGAAATGCATGACTAAAAATTGATGACTTGATGACACAAACTGACTCTCACTCAACTAAAAATTGACTTGATACTTAAACACAACCGACAAACTGGAAATATGCTCAATATGAAGCTTATTCAATACAACCTACTCTAATTGTGCTTTACACCACCCGATCAAGTGTAATGGAACAGCCAATGCAACCATGTAAGCATGCTGCCTGCTGTTTGATTTCTTCCCACATGCTTACTGATGCGTAGGAGAAGGAAAGAATCGAAAGGCAACTCCCATGGAAATTTGAACTCAAGCTGACTGCTGATAAACTTGCAAAGCATGAATTGACTAGAAGACTTCAAGAAAACTGCAAAAGGATCTTCATACACATAGCTACTGATTTCCATTAACACATCACTGCTCTGATCCAGATAATCTCCATACCTTAATCTTAAACTTTTCCTCACATCTGCGGTGCTTTTCTTTGGTGATTGCAGCAAGTTGTCAAAAGGATCCTGAAATTCATGAATAACCAAACTCTATTGCTGATTCCAAACTGAACAAAAGCCTCCTTTATCAATCTCCTCATATGACTGCAAACCTTGATGAGAGCTTTGTAATGAAAAATCTGTTAGACAAGACAATGAAGGCAACTTTTGAATAAGATTATCATCAACATTCTTTTCCAGCACATGGTTAGCTAATGAAGAAGAGTTTATACAGCAAACATCATCCAACACACGAGCAATAGGATCATCAAAAACTTGAGAAGACTTCTGCATTGTATCCATTGAAACTGCCTGACATCCTACTGGCTTCTCATCTTTTTCTTGAGATATTTTACGAAGATTCTGCCTTATAAACTGAAATGCTTCAAAACAAAAGGGTATAGAATCTTCCTGCATCATCAAATCATGTATTTCATCTTCCACAACTTCATCCGTAATCTGACCTTCAATTTCATTTGGTGGCTGAAAATCTGATGCTACAGGCTGCTCAAGAATTTCGTTATCTATCTCATCCTCAACATTAACACTGAGAAATTGCTGATTTCTTATAGGCTGCTCATTTGAAGATTTACTATGTAATTTACCCTTCAAAAACTGAAATGATTCAAAACAAAATGGTACGGAGTCACCTTGTATCATTTGATCACATGTGCTAGCTTCCGTGTCTTCATCTGCAGCTTGACAATCAATGGCTTTGGAGGGCTGAAAATCTGAATATGAGAAGTCTTGAACAAGGTTTTCATTACGCTCAAGATGGTCCAGATCAAGACTTGTTGACATTTGATTTCTGATTGCATGGAAATTGTCTCTGATGAACTGAAACGGATCAAAACAAAAAGGCAAAGATCCTTCACTTACTTCAAAATTTGTTGCACTTTCCTCATCATTTTCATAGCTGATATGCATCGCCTGATCACTGTACTCGAGCTGCTGAAAGTGAACTTCCTCCTCGCACAAACTAGCTACTGATTTGTCTGCAAGATTAGCTTCTGTTTGGAGAACATAATCATCATCATACTAATCAAACTGAGGCAAATCATTAGTATACAACACATCATCAAGCATACATGTCATATCAACAACTCTCTCTTCTTTACAATGATCTATAAAACAATCACTATGACAACTGGGATAAGAAACAAAATGTTTTGGGTCAGCCGCTTGTTCTTGAATGTCATTTTCATTTTTTGCAGTCATTTTCCGCACCATCTCTTCTACTGTGTTTACGAAAATATCAAGCTTTTCCTCTGAAGGTGTCAGCTGCTCTGAAACATTCTTATTTTCTTCTTCCTTCAACCTTGCCCTCAAGATCAGCAAATGAGCCTCTACATTTACTGCCTTGTTCTGCATCTCGTGAAGCGTTGCAATATTCTTTTCTCTCAGCTGAAACTCCATTTCCAGATCAAAGGCACCCAAGTAGTGCAAGAGAGAAGATCTAGGAGAAGGTATTATATTAGCTGGTATCGAAAAATATACTTGATTAAATCTGGCAGAAAATTGTTGTACTGTCTCTCCTGACTGTCTCTTTAGTTGGGCATACTCATCTAAAATAAAGAAAGGGTTCTGTCCAATCATCCACCTGTCAAGGAAAACTTTGACAAACTGCTGGAAATTTGTGATGCTCGCATCAGGCAGGGCTTTGAACCAACTCTTTACTTGACCTTGCAAAGAAAGAGCAAAAAGCCTAATACTAACATCTTCGTCATCAACTTCAAAAAGATCTAGAAAAGTCTCAACATTCGGCACATGTTGCTCAGCGTTGACATTGTTACATTCACCATCAAATCTTGGTAGATATAGGTCATAATTTGCAGGGAAAGCATGAAGAACAGAAGGTAAAACAAGAGGTTTATACCGATCTGGAATTTTACAAGGTGTAGGGGTATGTACAAGAGCTGCGGGATCAGTTTTGTTTTCTTTAGGCTCATCACTCTGAAGAGAGTCATCTTAAGATGTGGGAAAAGTAAGGAGGCCAGGATCAAAGGGAAACTCAGTATTTACACTCTTTGAATAGGTCGAGTGAAGATTTTGATCACCTTTCTCATACAACAAATTTGAAAAAATTTCAAGACAGGTTCAAGAACAACAAAGAAGTCTTTTACAAGAAAGCAGACTAGATCTTGAATACCATTCCACTTTAGATACCTGAACTTTGTGTAAGATCCTTCCATTTACTCAGAGAAGGAGTCAGTCCTCCAGACTTTGAATTGGAGTCACCAGGTGAATGATTTCAGCCTTCTTATGTATGATCGTTGTCCACCATCAACCATCAGATCTAAACTCGATACATGTACTGGGGCAATTCATAAGTTAAGTGTTATGATTACAAGCTAGACCGAAGATCGACTGAAGCAGCGTTTATCTACTATGCACTCGCAGAGCAAGAGTAGTTCGAAAGCTACCTGGCATGACTTCAGACTCCGTCTATAGCTATAAATCAAACAACACTAACCAAAAGACCAGTTCTTCCCCAGTATGGTCGCCACTATGTTAGCACTCAAATCTACCTTAGGCTGAAATAAGGTAAAACTCAAGGCTACATCAAACCACACTCAGCCTCGTAGCTAGCCCTAAGAGGACAGGAGAGGGCTCTCTCCAGTCAATCTCGATAAAATGAGCAATAGGGTGCGATATGACTTATAATGAACAAGGAATACTGATTTTAGGCTAGTAAAGAGATAGGAAAGTTTGATTTTGATTTTTCGGGTTTTTGTTGGAGAAATGGGAAAAAACAATTTTTGGGTTAGGGGATAGGGCTAGATCTTTGCAGAATTCGAGTTGGGGTGAGGTAGGAAGTAGTCTTGATGCTTTTGATTGGGTATATGGATGGATCAAAACGACAAGGAGCTAAAGAGGGCAAGGGAGAACATGGATCCTCTCCAAACAGGCGAAAACATGTAAAACTAAACAAATTCAAAGGCAGAGCACTGAAACAATGGATTCAACCTCATTTACTCATTCATTTAGTTTCAGAAGCATAAGAAGGGAATGTCATACATTAAACATGAAATAACTTACAATAAACTGAGAGAAAACACCATCAAGAACTAAAAGCCACAAGAATCCCAATAGGTGCTGCAAAACATTTGATCTTTCCTTAGCCAAAATATGAAAAATATGTACAATAGTGTGCCAAAATCTTCCCAAGAGTCCAACCTCTCCAACCTTTGAAAATGATTGAGAAATTACATCATATAGAGCATCCTAACCCCTTCCCACACCTCTAGGGGTCGAATTCCTCCTTCTAGGAGCAGTTCCAACTAATTCTAAACAAGGAGCTAGAATATAGGTATCCAAACAACTTGCCTCTAAAAGGGAGGAAACTGATTCTTACACTTGATTTTTACTTTTTTAGGAGTGAATCATCTAGAATAGGTAAAAATGAGTCCAAGTTACATGAAAACCATGAAATTACATCAAGATAAATAAAAAATGACATCCACAAGCAAAACTGGTCCAACTGGCCGAAATCCTGAGCTGGAAAATGAAAAATCAGCCAAAAATCTATATGCGTAGCGCGCCTGAGCCATATGCATAGCACGCCTTTCAGCCTACTTTTGGGGCACTTCCTGGAGTCCAAATTGATCTCATGATAGCTCGTTGGAAAGCCCTGGATGTTGGCTATCCAACCCAAGTGGTATTTTTCAATTTGGAGCTCATTTACCCCTCCAAAAATGCATTCTCCCAGAAGTACTTCTTGCTGGTGCAAAAGGTGGCAGAAAGGTGATTTTCATGGTGTTTTTTGCCCTTTTGATCATCTAGAACTTGATGAAATGATTTGGCCATACTGGAGCATGCATAAATTACCATGAAAAACCCAAAAATATAAAGTTTTCCTCCAGCAAGTGTCCCAATCATAAGCGAGCGCGTCGACGCGCTACTCGTATGGCTGAAAAATCTGTTTTGAGACCAAAATTTTTCAAAATGACAAAAATTTCTCCAAATTTGCTCAAATTCGGAGCGAAGACCCTCCATCATGTATCATGCCCAGCCAATGAAGCCTCGGCCAAAATCCGGAGTGGATCATGTGTTTCACCTCGTTTCAGTATCCTCCTGGTGCATGCAGTTTCAGTAGTGAAAACACTGTCTCTGTTGTGATGTGTCGGTCTCTGTCATGGTGTCACAATGTGTATGAAAAGTATGCTGATATGGTTATGATGAAAACAAGATTTTGGTGTATGCTCCAATGTCAGATGTGTCACATATATGTCAAGGTGCTATAGGAAATATCACAATGGGAAAAGGACCGTCACAAGGAGTTTGAATGGAAAATAGCCACTCCTTGACTACATGGGGATTTGACAAGTGAATAGGAATGAGTGTAGTGTAGTGTAGGTCAATATAAATAACCCTTGTAGTGTTTGAAAATGTCAATGGAGGATGTGGACAAGTGAAAATGAGACTATGTCATAACATGAATGATGAGCAGTGTTAAAATGACAATGGCAATAATAATGACAGCAGTGATGTAATGGAAAAGAGAGGGCGTGGAAGCAGAGACACCACTAAAAATAGATGACACAGGCATATATATCAACAGCATAAGCTTGGAAACCCCCACACAGTCACTATCATTTGCCTCAAAACCCCAAGAAGTGAATTTGGAAATAAACATAGGGTTTACATTTCTCCACATTAAACATTTGTTTCTCCACTTTCAAAACACCATAATCATGTCCAAAATTCACTGAGCAAACGTAAAGAACCTACTTGCAAGCAGTTGGAGGCAATTTGGCATGAATCTGGACGAAGGAGAATTTTTTTTTGGCTCTGATATTATATGCGTAGCGCATCACCCAACGCGTAGCGCCAGTGTAATTTTACACTGAAAAATTTCGCTATACGCGTAGCGCGTCATCCAACGCGTAGCGCGCCAGCCCAACACACAATTTGGCTTCAAAACTCATTTTTTTCACTTCCTTGATGTGTCTTGGCCTCTGCTGATGTTCAAACATGGAAAAACCAAGCAAATTTGATATTGAAGAGAAATGGCAAAAAATTTTGTGTTCTGGCCCAATGAGTAGCGCGCACTTTTATATGCGTAGCGCGCTACATAGTGATTTTTTCAGGAGGCTTTTGGAGGCTTTCCTGGTGTCCAAATTGAGCGTGTGATAGCTCGTTGGAAAGATGTTGGAGTATAATTTCCAACCCAAGTGGAATTGTTCAATTTGGAGTTCAGTTACCCTGTCAAAAATCAAATCTCCCAACACTACTTCCTGCAGGTGCATCAATTCTCCTGAGGCGACGGTATTCTTGACATTTCTCCAAAAAAATTATACCTGTGTAAAAAGTGAAGGAGGGTTTTCTTCCTTGGAATGTTGTGGACAAAATATTCTCTCAGTTTTCCAAAATTCATCTTTTATTGCTCTGAAACATCATTTGAATGAAACCTATCCCGATGTGTGAAACAAGCGATTTTGTCGAAATGAAGCGAAATGAAGGGGATAAGGGGCTTCTAAATTCTTGGGGAAATTTTTGGAAGTAGGGAGGGATGTTAGGAAGTAGGGGAAATTGGAATCTCAGAGATCGAGTGAGGGGAAGGGGTCCAAAAGGGCAAAACACAGGCCTAGCCTAGAAAATTGCCAAGTTGTGGCAAGAAAATAGGGTTTGTGGAAAAATAAAGAATTTGGGGGATCTCAGTGATGGGAAGTGTTTAATAAGGTATATTAAGGATAGGGGAAGGTGTGTAAACATCAGGATACAAGTTTTTTCGATGATTTGACCATCCAAGAGAAATTACCTCCAAAACCCTAGGAGAGGGAAATGGACCTTACCTAGGCACAACTGAAGCATGAACAAGCTGTAAAATGACTCAATGGAACTTGACATGATGATGAAAACCCTCTGAATGATGGTACACTCAGCTGAATGGTGACATGGACCGACATTTGGACAACTTTGAAAAGAGTGAAAACAAACCCTAGACCTAATGCCTAGTGACAAATTTTTCTTGAAGGCTCACTGAAAAGACAAAATTGACCTTGGCATTTTAAGATCACTTTGTAAGAGCATGTTTGATCAACGGAGAAGGCGCAAGAGTCGACACTAACGGGAGTATAGGAAACAATTTAATTCCTTGGCTACCTTACAATGAATAAAATTATGGGTTCTACCTGAATCAATCAACACTATTACCTTTTTCTTCTTGATTTTTCCTTTTATCTTGAGAGTTTGAGGAGTGGTAATTCCTGCCAGTGCATTACACGATATGGTCGGATTCATTTCTTCCTCTTCTGGGGCTGGTTCCTGGTGTATGTCCTCTTCTTGTTCATTTTCTTCTTCCTCTTCACAATCTATGTAAAATAATTTCTTCTTAGCACACTTATGACCTTTAGTGTATTTGCTATCACAACTGTAGCAAAGCCCTTTTGCTCCTTTTTCTTCCAATTTTTGTGGTGTCAACCTTGTAGGTTGTGCAAATCTAGGAATAACAACGCTTCCATCTTTATATAAGTGAGTGGTAGGATTCCTTGTCACCATAGTTTTACATTCAATTTTTCTAGCCAACCTGAATTCCTTCTCCAATGAACCAGGTTACAAAATGTGAATTTCATGTTGGATGTTATCCTTTAAGGTACCTATGAAGAGATCAATCGTGTGTTCCTATGAAATATCAGTTACCCTTGTATTCAATTTTTGGAAGTCCTTAATGTGCTCCCCCACTGAAAACTTTTGTTTGACATTTATCAATTGGCTAAAGAAAGTGTTTCTCTTTGTATATTCATAATGTGCTATCATTTCCTCCATAAAAATTGACCAAGTAACAATTTTTTTACAGGAGAAAAGCCATTGATACCATACAAATGTATTTTTTTTCTAAATGTAAAGTTGCAATGCATATCTTTTTGTGTGTTTTGCACATTATTGAGATCAAAATATTGCTCCATCTGTAGTATCCATGTTACAGGATCCTTTCCATCAAACTTCCTCATATCCATCTTTGGAATATGGTGGTTCTTCCCGCCAACATTAGAGTTTATGAAATCATGATTAAAATTTATTTTGTTCTCATCATGAGGTTCTTCTACTATCTTTTCACCATTAGGAAACATTTATTGTATCAACTTTGTCAAACCTTCCATGTCTGATTTAGAACATTCTTCATGTTTTCCATTTTCTCATCGATCTTAGCTTCCATGTCATCCATCTTAGATTCCATGCCAGCCTCCATGCCATCTATGCCTTTTTTCAAACCATCCATCTTAGTTTCCACGCCTTTATTCAAAACTTCCATGTCATTTTTTGTTGCTCTTTGCGAGAGCGAAATTTGTTGCACTTGCACTTGTAATTTTGATATGTCATGTTGCCATTCTTCGTCTTCATGAGTCATAGTAGATCTTTCCAAAGGCTTAATGGGTGTTGAATTCTTTTTAGGGGCCATTTTATAATCCAATACTGATATCTATTCTACAATATTCCCTTGCAATCAATTCAACTTGATTCTTCAAACAAGACTTATGCAATTTGGAAAAAAAATACACACCTTTTACTTGCTTTTGATTAGCTCAATATTGAAATTGTATTATCTTTGTGATTGCGGCTCTTCAATATCTGAAATTAAGCACTGAAGTAGCCCTCTGAATTCTCTTTTGAATGCCACAGGTTTGACTCGATTTGGATTCTCCAAGACAAATTTATGTCCAATCTCCCATAATTACCTAATTATGGACTGGTTCAGTATATCGAACTTGTACGACTTGCCACATGTCACTGTTTCATCCTTCGCCTTTGAAATTTATAGCCAAGAAAATACAGTCTGTTTGATTGCGACCACATTTTACGACACTCCAATCCGATGCTCAGAGAGAGAGATTTATTGAAATTTTCCCACGATCACCTTTTTGAGATGAAATTCGGGAGCCTGAAAAAGCACTACCTTCCACAGATCATATCTCCAAAAATATTCCGAACCAAGATTTGAAATTTTTTGACAAGTTTCCTTAGGATTTCAGCTTCGGACCATAAAAATTTCAGATTCTGAACCTCAGTTGAAAAACATTTACAACGCAAATGCCATGATGACCTATTTAGGAGCCTGAAAAAAGACCTAACTTCCACAGATCATATCTACGAAAATATTGCGAACCAAGCTCTGAAATTTTCTAGTTTGTTGAATGTAAGGATATGGGAAAGGGCATTTAACTATTTGGAGAAATAAGGTGAAACTGAAAACCGGGGTGGGAAACAGAAAATTTCTACATAGATGATGTAACTATGTATTCAAAGTCTGATGAATAACATTAGAGACATTTGAGATGAGTCTTTGAGAAATGCAGGAAATTTGGCATATCTTTAAATCCTAAGAAAACACTATTTGGCCTAGAGGAAGGTAAACTGTTAGGAGATATCATATCAAAATATGGAGTTATAATTGACCCTAAGAGAAATGAAGCAATCCTAAAGATGAGTCCCCCAAGAAACATTAAATAGCTTCAATCATTCATAAGGAAAATAATTTTTTTGGGAAGATTTATCCCTAATCTTGTTGAACTTCTTAGAAACATAACCAATATGCTCAAGAAAGATTTTGAAATCAAATGGAGTATAGAAGCTAGGCAATATTTTGACATGGTAAAACAGGCATTAACTAAAGCACCAATGTTGATCAGTCCATATTTTACTAAATATTTTATAATCTTTTCTTTTGCTTCTAAGCACACTGTTGCAGCTGTTTTACTCCAAAAAAAAAGTGAAGGATTTGAGCATCCAATAGATTTATTCAACAAATATTTAAGAGATGCTTCTCTCATGTATAACATCATGGAAAAACAGGCCTTTGCACTAGTCAAAGCGATTAAATATTTTAGAGTTTATATTCTACATTCACATATAATTACTTTTGTACCTAATGTTGTGGTAAAAGATATTTTAACACAGAATGGACCAGATGGAAAAAGAGGAAAATGGATTGTAGTAATTTTGGAGTATGATTTGGAAATAAAACCTACCAAACTGATTAAAGGGCAAGGACTTGCACAACTTATGGCTGAGTCTATTTTTCAAGCTCTGGACATAAATTTGGTAGCAAATTTGGATGATCAAGAGGAGCAGGCGAATCTGCAAGTCAATGAAGAATTTTTAAATTCTCCCTAGTGTGCAAACCTGCTTTATGTAATGTTCAATTTAAATGCTCCTCCTGGTCTTACAAAAACCAAAGCTAGATTTCTAAAATTAAAAGCAGTAAAATTTTGCATCATTGATAATATCCTTTATTGGAGATATTCGGGTGACCTATCACTCAAATGTTTTTTGAAGAATGATGCAGAAAAGATTATGAATGATTTTCATGAGGGAGACCGCGGTGGTCACTCGTATTGGAAGACTACTGCTAATCAGATTCTTAGGGCTGGTTTTTACTGACCCACCCTTTTTTCTGATGTCTAAAATAAAGTCACAACCTATCATAAGTCTCAAATTTTTGAAGTTAAAAGGAAACTCCTACCCTTGCCTCTCAAACCCATTTTCGTTGAAAGCCCATTCCAACAATGGGGTTTGGATTTCATAGGTGAAATCCGTCCTCCTTCCTCTGCCCACCACAAGTGGATTTTAACAGCCAAAAATTACTTCACTAAGTTAATAGAGTCCATCCCTTCAAAAAATGAAATTGATGTTGTTATTACCAGGTTCCTTGAGATCCATATCTTGTCCAGATTTAGCTGCCCAAGGAAAATCATCACTGATAATGAAACAACCTTTAAATCCAAAAAGATTGTTGAATTATATGATAAATATCATATTTCTTTAGGACATTAAACAACCTATGACCCACAAGGTAATGGACTGGATGAATCATCCAATATATCATCCAATAAGAGTCTGATAAACATCATCAAGAAATTATTAGAACATAATAAAAAGTCCTGGCATAATAAGTTATTCAGTGCGCTTTGGGCTGACAGACTTACTACAAAGAAATCCATTGGTATGTCACCATACCAACTTTTCTATAGAATGGATGCTATTTTTCCATCTTATCTAGCATAACCAGTGATGAACATGATGTAAGAGTTACAAGTGGAACCAAATTATGAAATCAGAAGGATTCATTAAACCATTCAGTTGCAACAAACAAGAGAAGAGGTATATAATGGAACACAACTCATCCAGGAAAATATCAAGAAAATCTTTGACAAAAGGACCAAGGCAGCTGATTTTGCTAATGGTGACAAGGTTTTAAAATGGGATGCAAGGATAGAAGACAAAGGAAAGCATAAAAAGTTTGATAATCTATGGATGGGACCATATAGTATAAATTCTTTTAGAGGTCACAATGCATTTTTTGTCACAGATATAGATGGAACATATTTACCTGGTTGTCCTGTAAATGGCAGGATGTTAAAGCATTATTTATCCTAGTCTAAAGAACTTTTTTTTCATCGTTGTAAATGTCATAGTCAACATAGATTGGATTGGGTGTTTTGCTGATTAAGGTTGAAGCCAATAGAGAAGGCCCTAAGCCATGGTCAACATACCATCATAATATTTGAAAGCAGAAAAGGAACCAGGTTACAAATTTCTCAAATGCCCAAAGGATAAGGCTATTGATCATAGGTTCTTGACACTTCAATACGTCAAAGTTCCATCCCCAATTGGAGCCACTATTAGGGTCCTATATTTCATAGGATATCAAGGTGACTGAGTTTATTATTTTGGTCAAATTTACTTTGTAAAATTATTTCCAAATCTGCAAATAATTTTCAAAAAGAAAAATGAGATAACATAAAAAACCAAAAGAGGGTATATGTTATAAATAAAAAATATAAGATGTGAACCCCATCAAAAAGAAGAAGAAAAAAATAAATTTTGAAAGTGTTGCACATTCAAATGCCACTACTCTTAAGTTTAGCTTACTTTTGAAAATAAATTGTGCGCGGCTTGTTTAAAAATGCCACAAAATTTCAATAAAATTAAATCATACAGTTTAATCATGATTAAATTAGGTTTAAATTGCATGTCAATAGGTAGTGAGAAATAATTTTTCAAACTGTTTAATCTTGATAGATTAATGAGTTAGGTAGAAAATAACACTGGTTCAATAGTTTAATTTGAACCAAGGAACGTGTTGTAACATCATTTGTTTTGATAAGTTAGCATAAGTAGTTGAATAAGTTCAAAATGATAAGGTAGGATATGGATGAAAACGAATGAAAGAGTTAAAAATGTTAGGAAAATTATTATTTTTATAGGCATCCATGTAGATAAAATTTTAAGTGTTAGATGCCCTAAACAAAGAAGGTAAAATAAAATGTTAGGTGTTAGATTCTCTAAACAAAGGAGGCAAAATAAAACGTTAGGGAATCAAGAAAGAAAAAGAAAAGCTTCGTTCTGTTTTAAAGGTTTTGATTGGTTGCTAGTCTAAATGCGCCTATGGAAAATTTATTTGTATGGTTTAAATTCTGATTATTAATTTATATCCTAAAGTTTTAAACCATAGCGTATTTCCCCCCTAATTACATTTAATTCATTTCCATTTTTTATTTCCTTCCCCACTGATATATTTTCACACATTTCATTATAATCCCACATATTCAAAATAATTTTTCCCATAGGCCAAAACCCAAAACCATTTACATTTCCGTCTCCTACAAACCTTTCAGAAGTACAATATACAATGAAGCGAGACCCATTCCCAACCATGCTCCCTTTTTCATTTCATTTTCCATTGACAATCATTAAAATTACCCCTTTTCTGCCTTTCTGCTTCTACCTTTCTACCCTTACCTTTTTATCGCTTTTCACTTACTCCGCTTCCTTATTCCCCGATCACGATTAAAGTGGGCCATCCCTCCACATCATTGGTTTACCTCACCCTCATCGCATTTCACAGATTATACATGTTTCACATCGCAAAAAACACTTAAAACTTCCGATCGCCGATTTGCAATATCGCATCGCATATGTTTTAACTTACTTTTAAAAGCACCCGCAACATATTTGTTTTAACTTGCGATGTGGCAGGTTGGCCCCACCTCAGTAGATTAGCCTCCCCCACTTTAAAGACTTTTGATATACTTCGATATATTATGAGAACATCATAAAACATTACCTTACCGCATAAAACTCCGTCGATTGTAGTGCACTCCATTTCTCCTTGACACGTCATCCTCCACTAAGAGAAAATCACACTTCGTGGTTTTAAAATTTTACCTTATTTTTCCAAGTGCTACATTCTTCGATGTGAGAAGCAGGTAGGTCTCTCTCCCTGTAATTCACAAATTTTAGATGTTAACCCTATAACTTATAATGAAATTTGAAAGTTGTGATGTGCACCTGCGATACGGTCCCACTTTTCCCTTGCCATGTCACTTACCTCCTTCCCCGCACTTCACTATTTGTAGTGTATACATCCTCCCCACTTATAAAAAAACTTAAAAATTGTGATCTGCATTGCGGTCCAGTCCCACCATCCCTCCACATCGCATCCCACTTCGCATCACATCTCTGGTAACATTCTTCATAAACTTAAAATCTAAATGTTACAAAGTGCACGGATGCGATGCAACTTCAGAATCAAAATTTAAAATATTTCAAGTCTGGTATATTGATTTTTCACACTGTTTTGTTTTACAAAAGGGTTTTAACACAAAAAAAGGATTCCGAGTGACAAAACAACAGAAAGATCGAGTCGTGTAGTAAAAGGCATTCAACACTCCCTTCATGCAACATTTCATTCGCCAGCACAAAATTTAGTCTGCCATCATATCAGTAAAAGGTGATCCATGTCCTAACTACCCCACTATGTTAGCACCTATTCTGCACAACACACTCCACCGAGACTATAATTTTGTAATAAGTTAGAGTTTTTAGTTCAAATTTAAGCCTAAAAATACCATGTTTGTTAGAGACTGTGTTGTTGTAATTTTTTGTATAAATACTACAGTTTTGGAAGTATAAAGGGCCGATTGATTGAGATCAGAATCATTACTGTGTTTTGGAGTCCTGTAAGCTTTTCCAAAGCATTGAAGCATCAATAATAATTAGACCATTCACAGGAGCCTTGTGGCTTAACTACTGGTGATGTTTTTCTTCGGTTAGTATTGTTTCATTGTAAACATCAGAATTCTAATTGTAAAGTAGAAACCGTGATGAATAGGATTTGCTTTTGAGTACCTTATTTTGGCTGCCTTTACGGTCATTATGTTTTCCACTGAAAGCCAAAATAAATGATTCTTAATTGATCTTTAGTTCTGTTGAATCTATTCATATTTCTTTCATAAATGCATTTATAAATCCAAGAGATCCTGTAAATATTCCTAGCTTTCCCTGTGTTTACTCTGTGAAATATTGATGCAATCATCGAGTTATATTTTGACTCCATTGCCCAATAGATATTAATAAATTGAATACAATCAATCTTCCAAAATCCAAAACAAACCCAAAACCCAAGTACTATCATAACTAGCCTAAAACTTATTTAAACAAATCTATATCTTGTAGAGAGAGCCCTCTCTAAATCTAGGAAGGTTAGGTCTTGGATTCCAAAGTTGGTTTGATGTTGGCCTATGTGATTAGGTCTCACAATCTCTAGAAAATTACAGAATGCTAACAACACCTAAATTAATTATCCATTATTGCAACTCATCAATTCTTAATTCTTTTGTTCTAGTGGCTATTTTTTTCGGCTTTAGTTGTTAACTATCCACTATTCCAGCTCATCAATTCCTAATTATTTTGTTCTAGGGGCTATTTTTTTCGGCTTTAGCTGTTTTTCAATTTTATTTTCCATATTAATCCTTGTATAATTTTCTAAAAAATATTGCAAAATGCAAATCCGTTTTTCCAACTAGATTTATTTAATCTATCTTAAGTGAAAATTTAGCTACTTTATAAGCACCTACCTTCTTCATTACCTATTATTTAGGTTTTAATACAAACCATGTTTAATTTTCCTTTATCAAAATATAGGGTTGATAGTACTTTGGTATGTCTCTAAATCTTTGGATACATCTCATATTTTATCTTAATGTTTTTGTCTTCATTACTATATCTATTGAGAAAAATTGTTTTTTTCCTTTGATTGGCTAAGTATTTTTGAAGCTTCATTGTCTCCTTGAACAATTTGGCTTCCTATGCTTGTTTATGGGACAAAATCATTTGAAAAAATAAGATGTCTTACTAATGGTTCTTGTGCACCCTATATTATTTTTCCTCTTTCATCTAGTTTCCTCTCAATTGTTTGCTTTTTTTTCTAGATGCTCATCTTCTTCCATATATGAGATTGTTTGAGAGGACTTGGTGTGCATATTTTTATTATCCTTCTAATGTTTTTGTGTTATTTTAATTATATATGTTTGAGTTGAATGAAAATTATCTTGTACTTGATTCTGCATTATTTTCTAGAAATCCTCCCAAATTTCTTGATTTTATAATTTTATAACCACAGTTTGATACATGACCATAAGGAGTAGAGCCTTTCTCTATTCTTTTCTTTGAAATTATAAGAGATGGATCATAAGTCCATTATTTTACACATTGAAAATCCATTTCCTTGAGAATTCTCTTAGCCACATTAGGTCCCAATTTGGAAATGAAAATAATGGTACAACGCACTTCATTAATTTAAATGTCATATGTTTTTTCTTGGAGGAAAAATGAACATAATTTGAACTTATTCTCTACCTGATATATCCTAGAGAAAAAAATCCTCATTTTTAAGAATACTAGTAATAATATATGGCTTGATATTCAAAACCATAAATTTTAATTTATGTATGATTCTGAAACAAGTACCATTCTACCACCTTTGTATTTGGACTCAATTGCAGTAATTTTTTAAATTTTAGAACAATTGTAGGAGAAAATTCTTCATGAATAATACTATAAGCACTAGACACAAAATCATGAACATATTTAGTGAAATTTTTATTATGAGGTATTCTTGTGACTAATTAGGTATAATAAATGAATAACTATTTAACTATATCTTCTTTAATTTTCAACAAGAGATATTGAAATTTTACAGGTTCGAAATACAAGAACAAGTACACCAAATATAAACAAATCCTAAAATATCTACTAAATTTAAATTTTTGTAATTAGAAGTGCATAATTTCATCCATACTAACCATAACTAAACTTGTCTAAAGGATTGTATGAAATCGAGTAGATATAAGACATTAATTCTAAACTTTCTTCCTTAATAGTTTTATCATCATAATAGCCTAAAAGTACATAGATCATGCTTATGACCTACCTCGAAATTTCTGGAAGAATACCATCTTCATAGGGTGAGGAATTTGTAGGCATATTACCATATTTATCCAAGTAAGAATGTAATAGGGTGACCCTTTATTCAAAAATCAGCTCATTAAAGATAGAAATTAAGGACTCTTCTTGGAGAACTTGACATCTGAGAAATTCACTAATATTTAACATCTAAAAAATTGACTAGGAATTGAATAGAAATATAACCAAGCAATTTTTTAATACTATAAACCTTTTGGTCGAGAGATAATTTAGTGCACACAAATATATACAATCAAGAAACTGATAGATTTGGACAATTATAAAATTTTCTAGGTTAGATTCCCACATATGAAAATAATGATGGAGGTCTCAAAAATAGTCATGGGCCAATGGTGGAATTTGTACTAGTTGAATTGAGATACAATAATGTCAAATACTTCACCATCCTGGTCTAGTAGGTTATGTTCCTCCATGATTAAAGGTACACTTGACCCAATGGATTTATAAGACTTCATTTAAGGGAGAAAAACAATAATACACTTCTAAAAATTAAGCAACTTTTTTATGGTAATTTTCCATTGTTTCGCGGAAGTTTCATCACTATAATGACAAAAGGAATATCACTTAAATTAATTTTTGGTGCATATGTACCATCAAAATTTTGCAATCATCAGAATTTTGATGATATTTATGGACTCGTATGATCAAAGAAAGAAGGTGTTTCCTAACACAAGCGCTTGTTGTGTAGAAATTTAATAAAAAATATGTATTTCTTGGGTTCTCCTTATCTAACAATAATATGCTACTGTTAAATAAAAAACCGCTTCTATAAAATCTTTGTGGAATTTGAAACACAATCACCAATCACAATATCATGAATAAAGATCATTCACACATAACACAGATAATTTACCCAAGGAAAGCATATAGCTAAAAACCCCACTATCTTTTATTATGTATATATCATGGATCATGAAATAATTACATACAAATCTCCAATCCAAAAGCTCTCAGTACATGAGCTAATTTTCTGACACTGTCATACAAAAATTGGCAAGTTCCTTAGCCAATTTAATGTCTTCAGACAACCTGCCTCCACTGAACAATCCCAGCTGATAGAAATCCCTGAATGAATGGAATCCTTCTTGCCTTGACTACGCAATCCTCACGGGAACATCCAATGTGTGTGTGGTTGCATGGGATAATGTCATAACTGATAGTTTACTTCCCTTTCACTTATCACTCAACCTGGTCTCCACTGGATCTGACATGCATGCAGTTAATAGTAGTAAATATTCATTTGCATGTGAGGCCAATGATTGTGAATTAATTAATAATTAATTCACTTGATCTCTCACTAGTGTATCTTCAGTTACGACTAGCACAACTGAGTTTAACTCACTTAACCGAGTTAAACTACTTTACAACTTTCATAATTGCACTTCCAACTCTGTTACAACTTCGAATCACTCAGTTACATCTAAGTCCACTTGCATGTCCCACCAACCAACCAATCAACTCAAAATTCATTTAGCTAACTGATTTACCACTTCAGTTAACTATTTCCAAGTGCTCATTGAGAATAAATGATTCTTTATTGTCCAATTAATATTAAGGGATAATAATAGTCAACATGCATCTATAAATAGACATGAAATATATAAATAGAATTTTCACATACATCTATAAATAGACCTAATCTATAAATAGAATTTTCTCATGCATCTATAAATAGACATCCACCTAAAAATAACACGAGGCTCCATCCTAGTGTAGGTGCATAATTTCCACTAGGATCTTCTTGTTGAATCTCAACACTCCCTCTCAACAAGAAAGGGATTATCCTTCACCCCGATCCTGTTTCTATGGTATTCAAATTTTCTCCTGGTGAGCGCATTCATTAGAATATCTACATCTTGATCTTCCATAGGAATGTACTGAAGCAACATGATCTTCCTCTACACACAATCTATGAGATGAGGGTACCAGATATCTATATGCTTATATTGATCATCAAACACAAGATTAATCGAGAGCTTGATGCAAATCTGATTATCACAATGAATCTGAATCTAAATGAGAACCAAACAAACCAACCAAGATCTTTCTCATTCAGATAGCCTCACATGCATATTGACTCGCTGCCATGTATTCCGCTTCGGCTGAACTGAGTGCCACAAATCTCTGTTTCCTGCTGTACCAAGAAACAATTGTAGATATAATGCTAAATATCCCCCCCTGGTGTGCTCTTTCTGTCCGATGGGCTACCTGCCCAATCTACATCTATAAAGCCATGCAACTTCACCTCATCTATCTTTCTGTACCATAAGCCATACTGAGATGTGCCCCTCAAGTATCTCAGGACATGCTTTCCCGCCTTCCAAAAGAGCTTGGTAGGCTTAACCATAGCTTTACTCTGGTCTCGTGTTCACTAGATACATTAGCAAACCCACTAACTGTCGATAGACAGTAGCATCCACTAACTCTCCAGAAGTAGCATCCTCTTTCCTCCGGTTTCCTGGAAGAGGAGTATCCATGGCTTCGCAACCCTCCATGTGAAACTTACCCAGTATCTCCCTTGCATACTTGCTTTGAGATACAAAAATTTCACTATCTCTTTGCCATATTTCCAATCCAAGGAAATAATGAAGGAGGCCCATATCCTTCATCTCGAACTCCTTTGCAATATCCTCCTTGCATGAGTGTATAAGCTGCTCATCACCATTCAATATTAAATCATCAACATAAAGAACAATGATTAAAATATTACCCTCCACCACAATTTGGTATAGGTTTGCATCTTCTTCACTTTTGGTGAAGCCCAGTCTGGTGAAATAGCTGTCTATCTGAGTGTACCTAGCATAGGGTGCTTGTTTCAGCCCATACAACGCTCTTTTGAGTTGGCACACATGTGAATTGATGTTGAAGATCTCAAATCCTTCAGGCTACTCTATGTACACCTCTTCCTCAATGATCCCATTGAGAAATGCAGTCTTCACATCCATATGATGAATGTGCCAGTCCATCTGCGCTGAGAGAGCAAGGATGGTCCTTATGAAAGAATACCTTGCGACAGGTGTTACACCATTTTTTGGTCATCTAACCTGTTACTATTAGATGGACCAAAGTACACCATGTAAGACCAATTTTACCCTAATTAAAATTGATTTCACTATGAAAAATAACTTGGTAATCCATATTTATTAAGTCGTTTATGGTCTAAACAGGAAACCCATGAGGAAATATTGAATAAATCCATATTTGTTTGATTTTCCTTAAGGAATAATTAGTTAAAAAACATTTTAATTAATATTCCTGGTCATATTTAACCCAAAATAGGAAAATTAATTAGATAAATCATTATTTATCTTATTATTTTCTAGGAATAATTATTTAAACCTTATTTAAATAATATTCCTTGTTAAATTTGACTAAATCATTTATAAATAATTGAATAAATCATTATTTATTTAAATATTACTCAATCACATCCTTAAAATAATAAATAAATCGTTTATTTATTTATTATTTACAAATAAAGGGATGTGACCAAATTCAAATTCTTTTTCCCTCCAACAAATATAATAAAATATTCCACAAAATTTGGATCTAGATTTGGTTAATAATATTTTAATTATGAACCAATATCTAGAATAACTCAATATTTTGTTATAAATAGAAGGGTTTTTCCATTCACTCACTACTTTTTATTGCCTAAAGATCACTTTGGATCTATACTTTTGGTATGACTTTGATCCTCCATCATTGTCATATTTTGCTACCATTTTTCTTATGAGCTCCCTTTGAGTTCCATTTTTGTCTGGGTTTTCTACACCATCAAGAGAGAGAGATCTTAGATCTAAAGTGCCGAGGACTTAACCCATCCCATTGAGGGGGATTGGTACCATCTTTTTATGTTCCCTTCCTAGGTGCAAAAATATAAAAATTCTTTAAAAATATTATTGTCTTGTCTATTAGATGCATGGAGCAACTCTTGCTTTTATTTACTTCTTAATGTATTTTACTACATAGATCTAGATTTTGTAGCATTTATCTTGGTCAAGTAATTGCAAATCTAAAGAAATTTGTAGCCATCTTTGATGTTAGGGCTGTTTATTATGCACAACAAAAGTGAACATTTTTCATACACTTGCGATTAGAATTCATACTAATAACTAGTGACTCCACAAGGGTTTATGATTACAACCTCTGTCGTTTTTCAGATCCTCGCATGACCAACTGCTTTAAACCTTAGGATTTTTCTTTAGCTTCTTTTCTTTAATTTTCTTGATGTTGTTTTTAACCTATAAAACCCTAAAACAATAAAAATTCTAACTTCCTTGTGTTTTCAAACCTATTGCGTAGGTGATAGGCATCAGCTGCAGCTGAGACGACAATTTTTTCGGAAACTTGTTCCTAAGAGTGTCAAAAGTGCAGGTCACACTTTTTGGGCCAAAACCTACGACTTGGAAATTTAGGGCAAAGAAAACAACACCAAACCTATGACCTCTGCAGAAATTAGGTCAGAAACTGTGACTTGTACTTTTTGCGGGAATTTCTATGAGATTTTTCTGGGTTTGTCTGGGCCTCTATTCAGGGTTGTCTGACCTCCGTCTCCACCCATTTTAGACCTATAATAGCTCTCTTTTACTCGTAGAAGTGGGAACCTAGCCCCCTACGGCTTCAATACCCTTCCACCTTTCTAGGAGGAGTTTAGCTGAAGCAGGTCATCTGACATTTCAGTGTGTTTAGCCATTTTTTCAAATCTGATCCCTTACCTTCAGATCCATTTCAGATTGATTATTCATCAATTAAAAACACCTCTTTTCAGTTTTTTTTGGTCCTTGTCTAGGGTCCCCTTCGTTTCTCTCCAGGTTGTAGCCTTTCAGCACCTCATTTGCAACACTTTTCCCTCTGGTTTTTTGCTATTTTATGCACCTATTTCCAGCAGATCTGACCTTTAGATCATTGTCCCTCTTGAATTTTTTCCATTGGCTATTTTGGTACGTTTTGACTATATTTTTTCCCACCCATAGACTAGTTGTTGAGAGGCCTGCATCCTTGGTTTTATATTAATGCCCAATTAGCTATTTATTTTATGTTATATTCAGTTTACTTTAATCTTATCTGCAGATTTACTTACAATTATACATCACACTTTTTATTTTTCTCTACAAACGTCTGGGTTTAAAAGTTAAAATTAACACACTTAACACACACACCCTAAGTGAAGAAGCACCTATTTAACACTACCAGGCAAAGACTATAACATTGTAATCAATTGATCTTGCACCTCTCTGCCCTTGTTTCGACATCGTAATCATTTGATCCTGCACCTCCTTGCCCTTGTTGGTCTCTCTTCCCTTTGTGATCCATGTTTGTTATTTCATCATTGCGCCCTTAAGGCATTTATCTCAGAGATTTCTTGGTCTTCATCCTCAATTTCTGTTAGGAAGACTTAATCCTCTGCATAGGATTCGAGTTAGTCCTCCATCGAGTCCACATTCCGATTCCTCTTCTGGTGCATTGGGTTCCCCTTCTGGTTCCATCCCAGGTTCTCCCCTTGTCACCTTCACCATGTCTGGTTTAGGACATAACGCTAGTGGTAGCCCCGACCCTAATGCTAGGAATACTACTAGTGGGACCACAACCTGAACTATCCTGACTGCTCCCTTGATCCCCTATATGGCAGGCCTCAGTCTTCCATATTTTGACCAATTGATCAATGAACCCATATGCCATGATGCTAGTTGGTCTATTATGCCAACCAAGCTCCCTTCTAACATCCCCAAGTTTGAAGGTATTGCTAGAGAAGATCCTACAAACCATGTTCGATCTTTCCACATGAGGTGTTCGTCAGACTCCATCACCGATGACTCTGTCCATCTTCAGCTGTGCGACCAGGCCTCCTTCTCTCATACTACTTTTGCGACTCTTGCTCAAGCCTTTCTGTCTTACTTCTATCTTCCCCTTCGTTATGACACTAGTACCAAACTTTTGACCTCTTTCTGTCAATCTTCTGCGACCCACCTATCTAATCATGTCCAGGAATAGTGGAGAAGAAATAGCTTATGTCGAGCCCCTACCTTCGAAGACCGTGTTTACATGGAATAGTTCCTTAGATCCCTTTTGCCTGCTATAGGAAAATATTTCGCATCACATTTCCCTAAGATCGAAGAATTTTCTCTCTAGATTGCATTAAAATATGACTTGATCTACACACAGTCTGGTTATGTTTATACCGTCTTACCTGATCTTCCTAGACCCGGTGGTGCCAATACACCGGGGGCATCCCATGCTGCCGAAGGTATTTTTGGATCCCTTTCTCATCTATATACTCATCCTCCCATGGGTTATGATTTCCCTCAAAGAGGGTCCTGCTCCTCGAGCACTTTTCGCCCTCCCAGTAGCATGTATCCAGGATATGGCATGCCTCCTCCTTTTGCCCAACCTATTTACCACAATGTTACCCAAAATACTTATTATTTGTATTCACATCTTAGTGCTCCATCTCCTCCAGCATTAGCACCCCCACCTCCCTTGCCTTCTCAACCCTAGCAACAACAGCCACCACCCCCTAGGGGCAAGTGTATGCATAGCAGGGCGCAAGCAATCCTCCTATGTCCAAAAAGAAGAGGAAAGGCACCCAAAATCAATCTTCCCCCAGTAATATAGGACCCAATCCCCAAGGGAATGCACCTAACACTACTAACCAACAACAGGGCACTCAGCCCAAGTAGGATAGGCCTATTTGCACGAATAAGCCTTGTTCTTATTGTGGTGTCTATGGTCATTACACCCATGATTGTCCTCTTTTACCATATATGCATTATATGTGGAAGAATCAAGCAACATCGCAAGGACAACAAGCCTCCCCTTTGGTTCCTCCCAATGCTACACCTAGCCAGCTGGTTGTGTTTACCAATCCCTTCCCTCAACAAGGATTTGTGGCTACCCAACCACCTGAAGGTCAGGCGACCACTCAACCTCCTCCATTTGGTACCTCTGATTACCAGATTCTCATGATGAACTCTGACCAACCCATTACCATTGACCTCAACCTTCAGACTCGGTCCTGTCATTACAACAAGCCTCCCGCTACGTCTACCCTTGAGCCCCCTTCTTCAGGTTCCACAAAGCCTCTTTCGATAACCAATGGTCCTTTATAGATCCCTCAGCCTAAGGCAAAGGTTCATACCAAGATCCCCAAGGGACCATTACGCCGAAACGCTGCTTCTGGAAAAGTCAGCCATTTGTATAGTATAGTAGATGATTTGGCACAATATCCTACTTCCATCTCAATGCTGGAACTCCTCCAGTCGTACCCTTCACAATGAAAATCTCTACTAATTTCCATGGGCACTATGGATCCTTCAGATGATCGTTTGATCATCTTCGATGTTGACTAGTAAGAACATCCCACCCTACCTGCTTCCGTCGCCTTTCAAATCCCCGTCAAGATCTGGAATTCTAATGTCTCCCATTGTATCATTGATGAGGGGGCATCCACGTGCATGATGTGTGCTTCAGTTTGGAAGAAAATCAGATCACCTGAGTTGGCCCCTTCCACTGTCACCCTCTGAGCGTGGGATGGCCACGCTTCCCAGCCCATTGGCCTGTTCTGAAATTGTCCTATTACTCTTGCGGGCAAGACTGTTTGTGTTGACGTAGAAGTCATTGATGCCCCCTTAGATTACAAAATTATATTGTGTCGTAGCTATACCTATGCGATGTTTGCTGTCCCATCTGTGGTTTACTGCAAGATGTCCTTTCCTCATAATGGCAAGATAGTCACCATTGACAAGTTGACATATTACGAGCCAAAGTCTCAGACCTCCACTGAGTCCATCATCTCTTCGATGGCCAATAAGCAAACCATTGAACCTTTGACCAGTGTCTCACCGGGAGTCTACAAAGACTCCTCTTTTCTTGATTCATTCCCTGGTATTCCTCCTCCTGTATCTAATCCCATCTCGTCGAATGTTTACATGATGAAATTGTCTTGAGCTTCACTCAAGCGGCCCGCTTCGGCTAGTCAGCAGCCCCGCCCTCCATAACCTGCTCCTATCACTTCGACTCAGCCTTCGGGACCCCCTCCTCCTGGACCTTCATCTACAGCTGGTATCCATGAGCCTCTTTACCCTCCCAGCACGGTTCCTCCTGGCCTTAACCATCTCAGAGCTGTCCTGCCTAGCCATTACCCCTCTGGTCAGATACCATTCCTAGCTCCCCCTCCTGGAGTGTTTTTGGTACTTGTTATGGATACCTTATCTCTTCCTAACTTGACCCTAGGGATGCAAGTTTGGTACATTGATCCCCCCGCCCCTACCCCACCAGGTCAATTCAAACCTTATCTTGCTTTGACCCCAGTCCAATCGGTCCCCATGACCCCTCCATCTGCTACCGTGCCTCATCCACCTCAACAGGAAACTCCTCCTGTTGTGACAACTTTGGGTAAAGGGGGAAGAGCTCGCAAGAAGGCACCTAAATACAAGGCTGCCCCGACTGACCTTGCTCCTTCTCAGCCTCCAAAGCGTGCCCCCCCCGTGTGCCTTGTGTGATGTTGTCGGTCATGCCACCCATCATTGTCCTGAATTGCCTCGTATCAAGCCCATGGTTAATGTTGCGTTCCCTGAGTATACGATCCCTAAAGCCTCAATTTCTTCCTCAACTGCAGTCAAGAACCCTAAGAATATTCACACCAACCCAAATTGTGCTTTGTGTGACCTCCATGGCCATTATACCCACCATTGTCCCTGCCTCATGCATTAATGCGCTTCTTTAGAGGTCGTTCGGGAGTACGAGATTGAAAAGAACTAGTCCGCCTCTCCTGTCCTTGTGCAGTATGCTTCAGGCCAACTTGAGGATTTACCTCCTCCCATTAAAATTCCCCATCCTTATTTTGAGATGATAGAGCCTGTGGCCACCATCCACTACCTATCATCTTTCATGAGATCCACGGTGGAATATCCCTCTAAGACTTCCCCTTCTGTTTCGCTTGACCCCCCTTTAGCGATCTCCCTGGGCTCAACATCAGTGGATCCCTTATCTTCTTGTTCTTTTGTTACCCCCTATGACGATGCACATGTGAACCTTTTTTCTCATGATGATGAGTCAGGTAGCTTTGCCCCGTCATGTGGTCTCTCTTCCTCCAGTCACCCCATATTCTACTGTGTTGATGACATCATGGAAGCCTTTTCCACCCATGACTTCATCTTTCCCACCCATAAGATTAATGACACCATCCATGTCTATGGTGACTTTCATTACCTCAGCACAATCTGCCCCCAAGGTAGCTCCCACACACCACCTCCCCGACGGTGTGCAGGTGGTAGACATCCTACCCAAAGCACTTCCTCTAGCAGTTTTTGTTTGATTTCTACCTTGAGCTCAGGCTTCCAACATTTTTCATCACCCTCTCATTTTTTGTCTTGTGGCACCTTTCAGATGGACCCCCCGTCCACACCTTATATCGTTTATGCCGATGGTGCAAGTCGGTACTCCCGAAATCTAGCCTCGTTAGGTTGGGCCATTTTTACCCCCTTACATTCACTTGTTCTCTCGAACGGTGTATGCATTGGTACTGCCACCAATAACCAGGACGAATATGATGCAGTGCGAGGTTTATTATCCGATGCCCTTTCCCATCGGATCCTTCACCTTCATGTTCATTTATATTCCTTGCTTCTTGTCATGCAACTGAACGGTGTCTATCGTGTGCATAACCCTATCCTTTTTAGAATATATTTACGAGTGAAGATTTTGATGCGTGTATTTGAAATTGTTACATTTAGTCATGTACCTAGAGCACAAAATCACTATGTTGATAGCATTGAAAACAATATTATATATTGGCACTTAGCACATGCATTTAAGACAAGACAATAACATACAATCATAAAAACGATGCATATCTATTATATGTGTTGTATAAAATGTTTTAGAGTCCATCAACTCTGATACATATGACATGCCCACTGCATGTTACAAAAACTCAAAAATAGGGGCACCACCTGCCCCTACACCTAATCACATTTGGAGTGTCCTGAGCAAATGCCTCTGTTCCTGCAGCTCGTAGATCGCGCATCCCCTATCCGACCATCGCCATGCATCGCATGACTCCTCGCCACTCCGAGGGTAGACCAATACATGGCTCTATGTACTGTTCATCCAAGTATTTCCAGCCGCGCTCTGAAACACCGGTTAGAAGCCTGTCACATCTACGATGGATGTCCTATAGGAGGGCCGTTGCATCCTCATTTTGTGGCACTCTCAATCCACTAGGTCCTGCAGCTCCTGATATTGCAGGCCATCCCATGTACCCGACCAGTTTTACCGGTGTTGTATCTGCATACCACAAGTGAAAGAATCAGTACCATATACAATATTCTGAAACTTTAGAATGCACATAATATATTAGCAACTTGTGACTTACCATCGGGCCCCCATACTCAACCAAGCAGCAGTGGCAAGTATGGGTCCCCACGATAACTCATCCCACTATAGGGATAGTCATCTATGTACAGTGGAATTTGATCCCAATGAGAAAAGAACTTAGGTAGAAACACCCATCCAACTTCCCCACCTCCTCCTCTGCATAGTAGCTATCCCCACCAGTGCATCCTGGGCTCCCTCGGGGCCCCATCCTAGATTTTTATTTGAGATCGAAGTGTCGGGGTCTTCTCAGAGAAGAGCGAGCACAACACTGTGCCATATGCACAATCATGGTTCACTTGCCGCTTACATAGCGACAACTTTCATTTCATTGATGACAGCATCATTTGGGCCCACCCATGGTAGGTCCTACTCAACACACTATCAACAAGCATCATATGACCCTTAGTGATGTGGTGGAGTGCCTGGTTGCCCAGGATCTGCAGCACCGCTGTGGCCAAATCACAGGTCTCTAACCTCTCTAGATCCCTGATCGGTATCTGTGTCCCCTTGACATCAAGACCTGGTCAACAATGGCGCTCTACAAACTCCATGATGTTCCACCCTTGCGGTAACATTGGCTACGTATTCCCCCCCATCCCAAGTGGTTGGATACCAGTCATAAAATATATATCCTAGACCATCACCTTGATCAGGTGCCCCTGCACTATAAAGACCTCATCGTCTGGATACCATTAAATGAAAATCTGGGACAATAAGGGCTCCCCAGCTCTCATGAAAGGGTTCTCCACAAACTTGAGAACCCCAAACCAAGCCAATGCAATGCGGACACCATGATCCTCTCGGATCTCTGACCGTAATGTGTCCAGGTCTCTCTCTCTCCAGTTGATCTGCAATTTTTCCATATCTACACAAAACCATCATATTTGTCAGTGTACAGAAAGGAAATACTGCATAAAAACACCAACTCTTAACTAAAAAATAGCACAGAAAAACCCCTCTCTGTCAGGTCACAATTTTCAGGAAAAATCATGGGACAGGTCGTAGTTTTCTGCCCAAAACCTACAACCTAGGTTGTAGATATTGCCCCAAAAAGTGTGACCCGGCCATGAAGAAGAGCAGGGGTCTATTCTTGAGCTCTGGGCACCTAAACTGAACTTTCAATCCACTGAAATAAAAGAGTAGGTTTAGGCCTCTTACTTGTAACTGATGGGTCTCGATTCCAATGGTCGGTTTGTTCGCTACGATCGCCGCAAGATTTATGGCCTTCTCTCCTCTCTACATTCACCACAGCTACACATGAAAATGAGTGAGTTTGGAGGGAAAATGCCTTATTAAAAGAGAAAGCCCATATTTTTCTTTCGCCCAATGCGTCCAAACCGTAGCTCAATTTGACAAACCGTCCATACCATTGGAAAGCTCTCACCGAGCCCTAAAATGGGTATCTTTTATTTTTTTATGATTTGATACTTCACCAAGACACATTTTTTCCAAGAAGGGTCAGTTCAGCACTCCTTAAAATTGAATTTATTCACTTGCAACACTTGTACTTGGGGCACCAATTGCCTCCATACTTGTCCATGCTCATCTTGATTTTCGTTTTGAGTAACCATATTATACTCATGTCTTTATGGTCCCCATTAGACCTTTTCTGTGTGGCAGCATCATCGAGTCGCCCTCGTTTAGATCATCTGAGTTGAGTCATCATCGCATTCATGGATTCTATCCCAAGTCCCTTTGTATCATGCTATAGTCCTCAATCCTTCATTGCTTGGTTCCTCTCTCGTGTCACAAATTATGGCCTTCAGTCCTACTGTGCCCTGTCCCCTTTAATATTGTGTCAGTTTCTGCCAGGTAATCCATGCCCTTTATGCTCTAACAAGGGAAGTTGTTCGTCTGCTACTCAATACCCCCCATTTCATCATCATCCCTGGTGTCAGTCTATCAACCACTCTACTGTTTTCTCTCGTGCCTTAGTTGAGGATCCATTATTTCCTTACCTATGGTGGACCTCCTTCTGTCGACATCATCTCATTCATTCTAGAAGGCAGGTCTAGAGGCAAATGTACCTTGGTTCCAACTTCCACTCCTGTTCGGTGCCTCAGATCAAGCAAAGGCACTCCTTATTGCCCTTTGACTCGATTGTTTCTCAGCTCCAGCTCCTTGTAGCGCGATCAAGATCCATATACTTGATGGTTTAGTGATGTAGTAGATTGTACTAGTGATTCCCAGGTGTGTGTAAGATGTTTTAGCCCTCATGAGGGGGTGGTCCTTCAGGTAGCCCCCCACATGCCCGAATGACCTCTTCATTACAGCCTTTGATGAAACTCCATAAATTTGATGGTTTCAGCCTCAGCCGCTTGCAGCGCCTTTTATTTTTCATGTATCATTCAGATTTTAGAGCCATTTCCTGTTTACAAGGCCTCTTTGGTTGCACTTATATCTCATGTACTAAGATATTATTGTATAATTTCTGACTATTATCCCAGGCACAATATGTATATGGGATCCATTATCATGTTTTTATCTGGCTCATGTTCATGCCAACATGTACTATATAGTTGAGTCCCTTGTTTCTTGGATGCATTATTCTTTGTACTTTGTCCCGGCGGGCATAGGTATGCCTCCCCCACTGCCTATAGAATAGGTACTCACTCATAAAAGAGACTTGTCTCACCTGTAAGTCTCGCCTCCTTAGGGTCTTGTCCTCTAGCACTTTGATCTACCTTATATTTCTCTCTCTCTGACTTCCCCTTTGGTGTCTAGTGATTGAGTTCTTACAACATACTTCGGTTGTACGATTAGCTCCTAATGCTCGCACGATGGGGGAAAATCTGTTACACCATTTTTTGGTCATCTAACTTGTTACTATTAGATGGACCAAAGTACACCATGTAAGACCAACATTACCCTAAGTAAAATTTCTTTCACTATGAAAAATAACTTAGTAATTCATATTTATTAAGTTTTTTATGGTCTAAACAGGAAACACCATGAGGAAATATTGAATAAATCCATATTTTTTTTATTTTACTCAAGGAATAATTAGTTAAATAGTAGTTTAATTAATATTTGTTGGAGTTAGCACAACAGAAACATTAAACTACGAACACACATAGCAGAAAACACACATAAAGAACATAGTTTTTAACGTGGTTCACCCAACCAATCTGGGCTACGTCCACCTAACAGGGCATCGGCAATCTCATTAATCAACTGGAGAAAATACAATTGCAGAGTTTCTCATCTGCTCAGCCTTCCTCACTACACATTCCTCCTTATGCACACTTGCCTCTACGGGCTTACATTTTATAGCTGGAAATGGAAAAAAACTCATAAATTCTCTCACAACAAATATAGGATGTATTAACTCCTCATCAGAAACTGATGGAGCCAATGTAGCAACAAATCCTATTATTGTCACCTACATGAGATTTTCCTCCAGATTTAATTTAAAAATAAGAAATAAAATCTCAACAATCTCCACCTTGACAACAATTTATTCACAACACTATAATATGAAATGGGTCCCTTTTATTTTTTAATTGGTATCAATTTTGTATTATTCAAAAAGGTCCGAAAATGAAATAAAAAACATTACAAAAAACCTTTTTGACAAACCAATAATGGCCTTGGGATATAAATAATTAAATATTTTATCATTGCGATAAAGCGATCGCAAGATCGCATATCGCAATGACAAAGGAAACATAACTTAAAGAACCTTTGGTTTGCTCCGACACGATAACACGCAATGAGCGATCGGCGATATACCATGCATGCTTTTAAAAGAGCCCCGGTTAAATGCTCCCGATGCGATGCGATATCGCTATCGGCGAACGAGGATTCCAAGAGATGCCAATATAAGAAAAGCGCCTTTTCGTCCCGATGCGATGCGATAAAGCCAAAACACGAACTTCAAAAAAGTTGTTAAAACGGGGATATTACGATTAATTCGTATTAAAAGCCTTATCTTTATAATGGAGATTCACCTGCGCTCAACCGCCAAAACGGCCAAGGCACGCTTAAACAAATCATTTCACCAATAAACGACGTGATGGACATTTAAATGATTGACAGGTTTTTGCGGACATTTAATGAAATAGTAAGTCTAAATCTTTTCACGGATTGGATCCACGGCGACATTAAGTTAATTCTTCATCATGCATTAATCAATATATTTCGCCCGTATTTGGTTTTCACTGCCAATTCTCTGTGTTACGCTTATTTTTACTCCTGTGCAGAATTCTTCCAAGCTAATAGATGCAAGCAAAATGGGGAAGAAGTCCAAGAAAACTGCAAACGCTTCCGCTTCGCCAGCCATAAAACAAGCCATCACTGATCCAGGAAATAAAAAGAAAGGATTAATATCTGATACTACATGTTCAGGTCTCGGCAAAACTTCTTGGCAAAGCACCTATAATTTGATAGAAGCTGAAGAACCTGAAGTGACAACAGTAGAAGCCACAGTAGATACGACTCAAAAATCTGAAGGTACTTTAAAGGACTTAGCCGACTCTTTCCTTCATCGGATAGTAGCTCGGGAACAAATTCTCCCATATATGGATATAGTAAGGTGGGCAATTGAGGAACTCCCAATCACAGACAGAACCTTCTGCACCAGAGATGGGAGAATCTTCGGTTCATTTCAAGCTAATGATTTGAGGCAAATGTATCATTTGCCTGAGCCAGAGAAGAAGTACAACAAGGCATTTCTGGAGATATTCCGAAATGAGAACGAAACTGAATCCGAACCCATTCGGGATTGGAGGCAGAATCCGGCAACACACAAGCATAAATCTTCCAGTAAGTATTCTGTTGATTCTCTATGTTCTCCTTATTGTTATGCTGGGATCATGATGTGTAGATTATGGGGGTTGCACGACTCCTCTACTTTCACTATCGAAATGGTTCCTTTGATGGAGGCAGCGTGTAATAGTGAAATTATGGATTGGGGAACTATACTCTGGCCCGACAAATTAGCTAATTATGTTCTTGATTTCAGAGGCAAGACCCGCATTTGAAGCTACTTCATTCTACTACAGCGCTTATATCCTGGACACCCTGTGTTTTAATTCTGAATTTCCCGTGCTCGGCTGGAGGTGGACTCCACAAGACCCCATGCCCATTCACATATACCATCAGAAATTGTGGAAAACCTTCCATAGGCACCATTTATACCAAATCTGCAATGGTTTCATGTTACCCATTCATTACTCTATTTTTGATAAACCTGCTCCCAAGATTTCCTACCAAGCAGGGATTGATTTAACTGGCTTAGGGAGATGGTTTGCAGAGGAAAAATTTACTTATATAAGAATTTTTGGCAGCCAAGCCAAACCTCATGTTCTTCTTCTGTACATACCTGATAAACTGTTGGCAAGGGAGATAGCCTATCAAATTATTTCCGAGGGCGTTACACAAACTCTAAAGAGAAATAAGAAGCAGGTCTGGCCCTCTTTTCCTCTTAGATGTGGTGTCTACACCTTGAATGATCTCAAACATGCAGAGAAAGAAGCTGTAAAGATGAAATCATTAACTCTAGCAACTCTCCCTAATAGGCATTTTGATCCCGACAAAGTTGCCTATAATGCCCTTGAACAGGCCAAATTGGCAAAGTTTGATCATAAAGAAGATATGTTTGATGACCTGTTCTCCACAGCCGAGTCAATGTCCCAAGTTAGATCGTTGGCTAGAATGAAATATCAAGATGAAGGGTTAGTTGAATTCAACCGACTTAGAGAACAGAGGTTGCAAACTCTGCCCCTAGATCTGTTAGCAACAAGCCCAGCAGCAGGATCAAGCGAGCCTGAACAGCGACATACTAAGGAACCTCCGGTTATAATAAAAGAACAGGAGAAAGTGCAAAAGGAAACTCAGACGAAAGAGCAGGAACAGAGCACCATAAAGGTAAATCAAGATACTCAAATTGATCCCAAATTGCTCCAGGAATGGCAGCAATTCGATTCAATTATCAACAATCCTGAGGGTTCAAAGGAAGCCCAAACATCAAGAGTAGCAGACACACAGGAGACCATTTCAAAACAAGTTCCAGGTGAAACCAGCGGCCTACCCAGTTCTAAAGGAGTAGAGATAATCCCAAAGGACCCCTCCGATCAAGTTATTTTGCAGATAGAAGAAATTCCTCCCTTAGATGTCTTCTATAGCCCGAAACACAAAGCTGTGGTAAAATGACAAAGGAAGAGGAGAAGGACTGATCAGCCTTCCCTATTCCCAGAACTAACAGTGACGGGCAATGTAGTTTGGAAGGAGGAATTTGACCCCTCTGAGGACCTAACAAAACTATCACAATTTGCTGGAGCCTATTCGGCAGCAACAATAGATAAGGCATCGGAGGTGAGTCTTTTATTAAAAACAAAAGACCAAGATATTCTCTCATTACAAGCGCAACTATCAGAAGCACGGCAGAAGGCAGATCAGGCAGAACTGCAATTGTTAACACAACAGCAAACCAATAATCAATTAACTCAACAATTGCAGGAAGAAAAGCAGAGAATTGATCAGAGTGCAGTCCAGAAGCAAAAAGAGTTATCAGAGGCATTGTCACAACTCAAGACAGCAAATGAACAAATGCTGAAGATAAAAGATGAGCAGATTGCTCAACTATCAGCCCAGCTTGAGAAAACAAAGAATCTTCCACAGGTAGCTGAATTCAGGGCAGAGGCAGTACAAATAAACAAATCATTATTAACACAGATAAAGTTGTTATGTCAACAAATCGCCCAGGCAGAACCTTTATGTGACTCAACAACATCTCTAAGTGATAAATCAGCTGATGCTAGAGCAGACTTCGAGCAGGCCGATGAGACATTGACCAATTATATTGAGTGGCAAGGTACTGAGGAAGGACAGTCAGCTAAATTGCCAAAGATCCTAGAATCACATAAAGAGATATTATTTATGGAATGGCAATCCCAGTTAATGAAAGCAGAGAGGGAAGTTTCCAGATGCAAATTAACCACAAGTAATTTGGTTGAATTGATTAATGACACTCTCTACTTATCTAACATGATTTCTCAATGTACCCCAGGTAAATTGACATCAGCTAAAACATTGGAACAGTCATGCTACCCAGAGCTGGATAAAACTGGCAGATTAATCGCAGGAATTAACAGTTTGACATGGGACACCTATTGGATGTTCTTAGTCAAACCTTACAGCCAGAGAGCCGCCCTCAAATGCCTCTCAGATGCAATCGGATGCATCATTCCCGAAATTCAGGATGCCACCTATGATGCCCAACTCAATTCTCGCCTTAACCAACCACCAGAAGTGGAGCCGATGCTTGCAATATGCCAGCTCAGGACCAGAAACGAACAGCCTCAGTGATGATTCATGCCGCCGACTGCCAGATTGCCGTGAAGAAGATATTCAAGATTGTTTAATACCAATTAAGTAGGATTTTTTCAGTTTCATAGATATTTAGATAAATTTAGTATTTATAGACCCTTTCATGTATTTAGAAAGGGTCGTAAAGTTTTGTATATGACTTAAAACCTGAAGTTTCACTACTGTACTTTAGGCGTATTCTTTTATAAAACTGGACCAATTATTCTAATTTTGACAAGGAAGCTTTTATGCAAATGTGCACTACTGTCTTTGTGTGAAAGTATTTTTGCGTTGAAAGAAGAATCTCAAATAGCGATTGATATTGGGGAATGACTTGCAGCTCATATGGTACTATTATCTATGTCTGAATCCATTTTTTTTTATATAAATTGTTGTTTGATTACTTTTGCTATTATTGAATATATGTATGTGTTTTAACAGTATTTCTGTATTCCTTCCACTATTGGATGTTTATGGTATGCTTTTATTTCAATCATATATATGTCAATGATATAAATTGAGATAAGTGTAACAATGTTTTATCAATTACTTCATTCAACTAATTGAATGAAGTAATTATTATTTAAATAAATATCTTTGTTTATTAAATAGTGTCATCTATATGCCTATTGATAAGCATAGATCATCAAACGTTGCACTTAAAGATAGAAACTTCCCGGGATATAATAGTCTTTTATATTTGTTGTTTATAGATTAAATACTCCATTCATTATCACTTATTATCACTCATTCACCCATTTCTATTCTCTATCGGGAAACTGGTCCCATTATATCCAGTCGGAGCCACCATCCCAAACGGAAAAGGAGCTGTTTAAGGTCCGGACCGGGTGGTTATCCCCCAATGTTGTTGCAGCGATTTTCGAGGCCTCAACATTTTTGGCGCTAGAAGGAGGGCCATCAACTGTGAATGGCAAGCAAACCCAAATCTGCAAACCATTCTAAGAGTAATTCTCCCTCCGTATCACCTCGTACTTCCGAATTGCATGCTGGTTCTCCAGCGTCCAAGCAAGAAGAAGAGGTATCCACTATCACTGCTCAAACCCACCATACTCCAGAACAATTAAGTCTTGAATCTCCTGAAGTTCAGTCTCTCATCCAAAAACTTCAGAGTTTCTCGATTTCACCACAGAAATCTGAGCTATCTCAAAGCAGTGAGACTTCGCAATTCAATCTACCTCACCCTCTCACTAGACTTCAGAGTGAAAAGCTCGGTATTGAACCTACTGAATTTCCTTTACCTAAAAGGAAAAGGGCAAAGAAAAATACTGAAGATTCTGACAGTGAAGCACTTTCATCCACATCTTCCATCTCATCTTCCCCAGTGCGAAGTCAACCATCCACTCCCTCATTACATATCGTTGTTAATCAGGAATTGGGAACTCAAACATCTCAACCTGTTCACTCCTCAATATCAATTCCTTCCCAGACATCTGGAATCTCAACAACAATATCATCCACCACTGGTATTACAATGGCAGATCCATGGACCAGACCTGGTGCAGTCAATATGCCCGCACCATTACATGCGTTACCTGATGCTCCTGAAAAATGGCTACCCAAGTTTAATCCAGAAAATGGAACCCAAGCTGAGGAACATATCAATAACTTCATGTTAGCAGTTAATTTGAAGGGAGTAACAGAGAAAGATGTCGTTGTTAGGCTTTTTCCTTATACGTTGCAAGGATCAGCACGATCCTGGTATTTTTACCTGCCTTCTGATTCTATTACCAGTTGGAACATTTGCCAAGAACAGTTTCTCACTAAGTATGGAGATGACAGATCTTTAGCTACACTAATAAATGATCTCTCCAATCTTAGGATAGAGCATAGGGAACCAATTAAAGAATTTAATGCTCATTTCAATAAACTTTTGAATAAAATCCCAACGACCTCCAAACCAAGTGAACAAATCAGAAGTGAGTGGTATATCACTGCTCTACCTGCCAATATAGCTATTTTTGTAGACAGGGCCGGAAAACCAACACTAGCTGAAAACATGAAAGAAGCACTTGCTGTGGAGAAACGTATCAATGCTCTAGAAAAGAAAGCGGCTCTTGAGGAAAGAAAAACCAAAAAAGTTTCATTCAAAGATGACTCAAAGAAGAAAATCTCGAAAGATCCATATGATATGGAGGGCCTCCAAAAGGTCCTCAAGACCATGTCAAATGAAATGGTTGAAATCAAGAAACAAGTCACTGAAACTTCAACCAAAAGGCCCTTTAAGAATTACAAGAAAACCGAATCAAAACCACCGAATGTTATATCTTATGCAGATTCAGATCAAGAAGAAGAGGAAGAGGAAACAATCTCACTAACTGATAATGAAGAGGAAGTTGTTGAATGCCATGGCATGTGGGATTTCATACTGCCCAACTCCGATACAGATAATGATGAAGAAGCTTTTCCTGTCTCTACTAGGAGTAAGAGTACTTTCGAACCTGTTCAGGAAACTTCAAAGAAACGGAGTGCAGGTGCTGCTACAACAAAGGAAAAAGTACCTACAAAGAAGTCACCTGCAGCAGTTCCCCAAAACCAACCTTCAACTTCAAGTACTCCTTCAACATCTAAAACATTATTAGTATCTGATTCAATGGATTACATTATTGTTGATGATATGAAGAAAAATAAGGCAAACATTACTATGTTTGAACTTAGCAAGTTAAAACATCAGTAGAAATTGCTTCTCAAAGAATTGAATGTTGTTCCCTCTTCACCTCTTCCCAGTGCTAAAGCTGCAAATGATTCGGGTCAACCACCTTCTGTTATGATAGAAGCTACTGATTCAGTCCTGATTGGAGATAGATCGAATTCTCATACTCCACCCTTCCTTTTGACCTTTGAGATCTACAACAAAAACCTACACAACTGTTTGATTGACTCAGGGGCATCATCCAATATAATGCCAGCTTCAGTTTGTTCCAAACTGAACATAGAACCCCAAAAGTCTTCCATACACATTGTACAGTTAGACAGAACCAAGGTCCAAGTTTTAGGAGAGATTAACTCTGTAACTATCAGGTTAGCAGCTGATCCACGGGTAGTTCAACGAATTGATATCTTAATAGCTGATATACCTGAATTTTATGGAATGATCTTGAGTAGGGATTGGTCTGAAAAGCTCCACGGGTATATTTCTACTGATTGGTCTCACATGTGGTTACCCTATAGGGGAAAGCCAAATCAAATAAAAATCAATCGAGAGAAACACATGACCCATACTGTAACAGATTTTGAACAGGAAAATCAACCAATTGCATTTAATAACAACATCTTGGGAAATTATTCATATGAGTCATTTTTTGGAAATTTCACTGCCCAACCATCTCCTTTCTCAGTAAACAATTTAACATCACAGATCAAAAACTATTCACAAACAGATAGGTCAAAATGTTTTAATGATACTGGGGAAACTGTAAATAAGATTGTTAATACTTCTTTATTTTGGTCTTTATATTTTGATGGCTCCAAATCTAACGAAGGTTCGGGAGCAGGGTGTATCTTGGTTAGCCCGCAAGGAGAAAAAACAATGTTGTCCTGTAGGTTAGAATTTGAATGCACAAACAACACAGCCGAGTATGAAGCCTTAGTCCAAGGTCTGTATAAAGCAATTGGCCTTAAAGTGCAATATTTGAAGGTATTCGGCGATTCTGAAATTATTGTCAAACAGGTGAGAAATACAATTTACTGTCTTTCAAATCACCTCAAACATTATCAGTCACTGGTACAAGAACTCACCACGCACTTTTCTGCATTCAATATTTCTTCTATTCCTAGGTCTCAAAATTCAGCAGCAGACTTGCTAGCCAATGTTGCTTCCAGACTCATACCCTCCGAAGATTATAGCCCAGATAGATTTTCAATAGAATTACTTTTTAGGCCGTTAATTCCTGACAATGTCACTAATTGGAGAATATTTAATCACGATGAAGACATTTTACAATTTTTGATTTCAGAAAAGTCCTATGATGACCAGATCATTGAGGAAAGCAAACATGACCTTCAAATGAGAGGTAAATCCGAGGAAAATTCAATTCCAAAGCCTGTGGTGAAGCTTGAGGATCTTTATGATATTAAAGACAGATTTAAACCTGTGACCAATCCAAAACTCCAAAGCTCTACTTTAAGGTTTGAATTGATAAACCTTGGCACTGAACAAAATCCTCAAAACGTTAATCTAGGACTAGGAATTTCTGTAGAAGAAAAGGAAGCATTCATTAAACTCTTAAAGAAACATAAACATGTTTTTGCTTGGAAATATGACGATCTAAAGACATATGATACAACTATTATCTAGCATACCATTCCAATGCTTCCCGATCAGAAACCAGTTCAGCAGAAATTAAGGAAAATACATCCGAACTTAGAGAGTCAAATAAAATCAGAACTCAATAAACTCTTGAAAGCTAAGATTATTTTTCCCGTTTGGCACTCAAACTGGGTCTCTAATATGGTGCCTGTCAGAAAGAAAAATGGCGACATTAGGATTTGTATAGATTTTAGAAATCTGAATAAAGCAAGCCTCAAAGATAACTTTCCATTACCTACTATGGAGCAGATACTCCAATCAGTAGCAGGCTCTGAATTAATGTCCTTTTTAGATGGTTTTTCAGGATATAACCAAGTTTTGGTTCATCCTGATGACAGACTTAAAACTACATTCAGAACAAAATGGGGAACTTATGCTTATCATAAAATGCCTTTCGGACTTATTAATGCAGGAGCCACATTCCAAAGAGCGATGGATATCGCTTTCAAAGGATTGATTAATAAAACAGTAGTTGTCTACCTAGACGATATTACTGTATTTTCTAGAAAGAGATCCAATCATTTGTGTGACTTAAATCAAATTTTTCAACGATGCAAAAGGTATGGTATCTCACTCAATCCTAAAAAATCCTTCTTTGCTCTTGATCAAGGAAAGCTCCTGGGTTTTATTGTTTCCAAAGATGGTATTTATATTGATCCTGACAGGATTAAAGAAATTTCTGAAATCCCATTTCCTCATAATAAAAAATCCATGCAGTCTTTTTTAGGTCAGATCAACTTTGTCAAAAGATTTGTTCCTGATTTTTCTCAGATCATTTTACCATTACAAAGCATGATTAAGAAAAATTCAGTGTTTAAATGGGGATCCGTGGAAAAAGAAGCATTTGATTTAATCAAACAATCAATAATCAATGCCCCCGCTCTAAACACTCCTAATTTTTCTAATCATTTCACATTGTATACTATCGCATCTGATTCATCTTATGCAGCAGTACTCACTCAGATTAATGATCATGACCTTGAAGCACCGATTTCATTTTTTAGTTCAAATTTCCAGGGTGCAGAACTAAATTACTCCGAAGTTGAAAAACAAGCCTTTGCTGTGTATAAAGCCATTAAACACTATAGGCCCTTCCTTTTAAAAGCTCATACAAAGGTTATAGTTCCTTTTTCTGCAGTAAGACAATTACTGATCCAAAGGGAATTAGGTGAGAAAAGGGCCAATTGGGTTACAGCACTTCAAGAGTATGACTTGGAAATCAAGCCAACAAAGATTGTGAGAGGTCAAGGTTTTTGCAGGTTGTTAGCAGGAGCATCCAATATTCCAGAATCAGGTGATACAGAACATATGGAAGAAATCAATCAGATAAGTATTACCAATTCTGAATCTCAATACGCAGATTTAATCTTTTATTTGAAAAATGGATATGCACCTCCTAATCTTTCTTATAAAAACAAACGGGCCATTAGATTAAAAGAAAAAACCTTCATAATCATTGATGATGTACTTTTTAGACAAAACTATGATTCAGTTTTATTAAGATGCCTAGAAAAACCTGAAGCACAAAAGGTTTTGCAGGAGCTACATGATGGACCAGCCGGAGGACATTTTAGAGCTGACACAACAGCTCACAAAATCATTCATGCTGGGTATTATTGGCCCACTTTATTCAGAGATACTCACGAATATGTAAGGAAATGTCAAAGTTGTCAAACCTCCAGTGGAAGACAAAGAAAATCAGCTTTCCCTTTGCAACCAGTCAACATTAAGCAACCTTTTGAACAATGGGGATTGGATATCGTTGGGGAAATTTCTCCACAGTCTTCCAAACAACATAAGTATATCCTTACTGCTACTGATTACTTTACCAAGTGGGTTGAAGCAATTCCATTAAAAACAACAAACTCTGAAGGAATTATAGAATTTATAGATCAATTCATCATTACCAGGTTTGGTGTCCCAAATGCTCTTGTTTTTTATAATGCATCTTATTTCTATGGTAATGCCATGTTTGAGTTCGCTATTAAAAGAGGTTTTAAACTAAAATATTCTGCAAATTATTATCCCCAGGGTAATGGTCTAGCAGAGTCTACCAATAAAAATCTCCTTAAAATCATTAAGCGAACTATTGAACAGAATCATAAAAATTGGCATAAATCTTTAATATTCGCACTATGGGTAGATAGAATAACACAGAAGGCCTCCATAGGTTCTTCTCCATTCAATCTTGTATATGGGAAAGAAGCAATATTACCAACCAATCTAGCACTTCCTTCCCTAGCCCTAGTTCAGTTTATTGAAGAACGCCCCTCTTCTTCTATCCAACTTAGAAATGATAAAATTTTAAAATTAGAAGAAGAAAGAGAAAAGGCCAAAATTACTCATGCAAAACATCAGCAGATAATCAAAAAATCATTTGATTCAGCTTCATCTAGTTCTAAAAAGTTGCAGGTTGGTGATCTAGTTCTGAAATGGGATAAAGCCCATGAAGATAAAGGTAAACACACCAAGTTCCAAAAGATGTGGCTTGGACCATTTCAGATCAGCGAGAAGATAGGCCATTCGACATTCATGTTACAAGATCTAACAGGAAAGAGGGATTCTCTTCCTGTTAATGGCCTCATCTTAAAGAAATTCTTCAATTGAGAAGGTAATCCCTTCTCCTTTAGTTCTAAGTAGGATTTATTTTTTAGGATCATTAGGAAATAAAGTTGTAAGGTATCTTCCATTGACCTTTGCTGTATTTAAAAGTTGCTCAAAAGAAAGGATTGTTGATATTTACTTTTAAATAAATAGAAGTCTTGAACAAGAGGAAAAATTTCTAGGAAACTAGGTATAATTGCATTCTGAAGCCACCCTTCAATTTTTGTGAACTCTTCTCAAAGTTTAGAAGTATTAAAAAATCATTTTACATTTTTAAATTGGTCAACAAAAAGGTTATCAATATCAAAACAGAAACTAATCCAATTTCAGCATCTTCAACTCTTACCCTGTCATCCATTTACTCTTAAGGAGAAAATTGTCCATCCCATTCACCAAAGTTTATGATTACTCAGAGTGTAATTCTAAAATTTTGATATAAAAGATAAGAGGTCTTATTACAAGCCTGCTTACCATGATCATAGGGAAATAGTTTAACCGACATTACCAATACTGCATACCAAAACAGGGTAATGGCTTAAATTATAAGACAAGGGGTCTCATCACGAGCCAGCTTGTTCGGTTAGATTACTACTAGTGAATGGCATTGTCAAACAGCTGGCCACCAAACCAGGACAATGGCTTTTTATCTTAGAAATAACAAAAAAAGTAAAAGGAAATACAAAATATGAAAGCATATTTTGAATTCATTCTGTTAATCATACTCTCAAATGGATGGGATAATGGACAATAACATGGTTAAAAGGTATCCCTGTCAGAACTATGAACGTTTGCTGGCAGCAGCGGCTCTACCTATGACAGACGAGTTAACTATAAAAGCTGCTTTGGAAAGGTTTTCTGTTTTATCATTATAAACCAATAGAGGCCTATTTAAAACTTAGAATGTATCTAATTTTAAACAAAGAGAGGAAATTAGCAAAGAAATAGTTTCATTTTATTTGGAATGCATATATACTTAGTTATATTAGAATTTTCCCTTTTGATTGAAACTCTATTTTGAAAAAGTTTAAGTATTTCCATACTTTTCAGAGATAACTGTTTCTTCCAGCGAATCGCCAATTTTTGTCCTCTACAACAACCCCCCATTTCATATAATTTTTATTCACAACACTATAATATGAAATGGGTCCCTTTTATTTTTTAATTGGTATCAATTTTGTATTATTCAAAAAGGTCCGAAAATGAAATAAAAAACATTACAAAAAACCTTTTTTGACAAACCAATAATGGCCTTGGGATATAAATAATTAAATCTTTTATCATTGCGATAAAGCGATCGCAAGATCGCATATCGCAATGACAAAGGAGACATAACTTAAGGAACTTTTGGTTTGCTCCGATCGATATACCATGCATGCTTTTAAGCGATCGGCGATATACCATGCGATATCCCGGTTAAATGCTCCCGATGCGATGCGATATCGCTATCGGTGAACGAGGATTCCAAGAGATGCCAATATAAGAAAAGTGCCTTTTCGTCCCGATGCGATGCGATAAAGCCAAAACACGAAATTCAAAAAAGTTGTTAAAACGGGGATATTACGATTAATTCGTATTAAAAGCCTTATCTTTATAATGGAGATTCACCTGCGCTCAACCGCCAAAACGGCCAAGGCATGCTTAAACAAATCATTTCACCAATAAACGACGTGATGGACATTTAAATGATTGACAGGTTTTTTGCGGCCATTTAATGAAATAGTAAGTCTAAATCTTTTTACGGATTGGATCCATGGCAACCTTAAGTTAATTCTTCATCACGCATTAATCAATATATTAAAAGGTGAGGAGATCCCTCCTTTGGATGTATTTTACAGCCCTAAACATAAGGCTGTTGTCAAAAGACAAAGAAAGAAAAGAAAAACAGAAAAGGGTATATTTTCTACTCCATCAGATGAGTTTATGAATATTGTTTATAAGAACAATGAAATGAATCCATTTGAAGACCTTACGAAATTGTCCCAGTATACAGGAGCTTATAGTGCTGCAACAGTGGATAAAGTTGTAGAAGTTTCTCAACTAATAACTCGGAAAGATCTTCACATAGCTTCACTGGAAGAAAAAGCTAAGGAGAATCAGCAACTGATCAGCCAATTGCAACAACAACTACAGGATCAGACATTCAGGTCTAAAGAATTGGAGAAACAGCTTGCTGAAGAAAAGAAGAAGGTTGATGAAAAGCTTTTAGGCAAACAAAAGCAGCTAAATGAAGAAATTTCTAAGTTACAGAGTTTGTTACAAAATGAGGAAAAGGCAAAAATGATTCAAGAAAAGGAATTTCAAGCAACTTTGGATAAGTTTAAAGATTATCCAAAGTTATATGAATTCAAATCGGAAGCCCTTGAGGCTAATAAATTATTGACTCAGCAGTTAATTGAATTTTGCTCAAAACTGTCACAAGCAGAACCTTTTTGTGAGATTACTTCATCTTTGATCCAAACTATCATAACTCTTAGACAAGAAATAGATGATGCCGATGAAAAGATTTATGAGTTTCTCAACTGGCAGGATACAGAAAAGGGAAAAGAAGCAAATCTTCCTAGGATAGAGGAAAAACACAAAGAAATCTTGTTTACAGAATGGGAACATCAATTAATGAAATCTGATAGAGCAATATCAAGGGCCGGAAATATAATGAATAATCTCACGCAATTCATAAATGACAGCTTATATTCAATTAATCTCATTTCAGACTGTGTTCCTGGCAGTTTGCCAAAGATAAAAGAGACTGAAGACAGGTGGAGAGAAGAAATGGAAAGGAAAAGTCAACAAATCGGCAAACTTCAAACTATATC